>VUYT01000011.1:0-199160 GCA_008802785.1 Symmetrospora coprosmae | reverse complement strand
TCTTCCTCTTCCTCTTCCTCTTCCTCTTCCTCTTCCTCTTCCTCTTCCTCTTCCTCTTCCTCTTCCTCTTCCTCTTCCTCTTCCTCGTCTTCGTTTGCCTCTCCTACGTCTTGCTCGTCCGCATCCTCGTCGTCCTCGTTCTCCTGGTCGTCATCGTGGCCGATTGACGCCAGGTAAAACTCGCGATACTTGCCATCTGTCTTGTCCAGAAGCTGATCATGCGTGCCAGTCTCGATAATCTCGCCATCCTCAAACAAGATGATCTGATCGGCTTTGAGGCAGGCTCCGAGCTCATGGGTGACGTGGATGACCGTGCTCTGGCCACGAAGCTTCTCGATTTCGTCAAAGACTCTGCGTCGAGCCAGAGGGTCCAGAGAAGCCGACGGTTCGTCGAAGATCCTGCATGAACAGACGTTTCAGTGCTGTGTGATCCACCTACACCGCATCCCGACCTCGCTCACCTGAGATCCGCGTCGCGCTTCATAAGAGACCGAGCAAAGCAGAGTCTTTGCCATTGACCAGGGGAGAATGCGCAGTCCTTGTTCTTGAGGCTTCCGTTGCCAGACGCCCCAGAACCGCCAATGACCTCGTCCTCCCACTCTTCGTCCTCCTCTATCTCTCTGGCAACGAGCTGTGCAAAGCCCTCCTCCCATGCTTCCATGGGACCGAGCTTGGTGTCCTTGACGTATTCCTTGAGGAACGAGCTCGGTGTCGGGTTCGCTGGATACGGACCAAGACGGGCATCGAGGCCCTTCGGGAAGCGAGCGAGCACTTTGGTGAGCCCAGCGATCTCGATGCACTCTATCATCTTGGCTCCCTCATTGTCGTCGGAGACGTCGCTCATGTGCAGGAACTCGCGTAAGGTGACATCGGCAGGGTAAGTTGTCTGGAATTGACAGCTGATCTTGCGGTAGAGGTCGGCTGGCACATATTGCTTCGCATCGATACCGTCTGATTGCAAAGAATGTCAGCTTCCGTCCAATGGCTGTCCAAATATGGAATTATCCTTCTCCTTGACTCACTGATCAGGACCTGACCACTCGTAGGATCCACGACTCGGGTCATCAGGTTTAAAATGGTCGACTTGCCGCCACCGTTGTGCCCGACCAGCAGTGTCAATGACCCGGCAGCGATCTTCAGGGATACCTTGTTCAGGACGTCGACCTCGCTGCCGGGATACCTGTAGGAGACATCCCGCAGCTCAATCTCCATCTGTGGGCGAGCGAGACTGGCGGTCAGCACCTTGATCGATCCCTCTCTTCCATCCAGCTGAAGGGCGGGCAGACCACTCACACCTCCAAGCCGTCCTTTGTCGCGTGGAGCGGAACTTCCCATCGACCTGTAAGGCACCGGCTTGGCCGGCTGCGGCATAGCAGGTTTGGCATCAAGAGCTCGATAGAACTGGAGGACTTTGCTGGTGTGCTGTCTGACATCGTCGAGGGTATAGAAGAAGGCGGCGATCTCTTCGGCCATGGCAGTTGAAGCGCTTTGAATGAAGGCGAGACTTCCCATGCTGAACGTATCGGTGAAGAGGCTGGATGCAAGGGATGAGGGGTTTCGGCGTGCAGCAGCTCGCAATGCGAAGAGAGCGTAGACAACCGGGTCTGACAGATTCTGCAATAGCCCGGTAGTGCGCGCCAGGCGTGACTCATCTCGCAAGCAAGTTGTCGACACGTCGCCGAGAGCGGCGTTGGCCTTATTGTACTGGTCGGTAAGGTAGCGCGGTAGACCGAGGATGATATCTTCGGCAGTGGTGCATCGGGTCTCGCTCCAGATGGTCTGCATGCGCTGGTATGCGGCGCTGGTCAAAGCGACGCCGACGCCCGGGTCTAGGTGCGGAATGCCGCAGCTGGTTAGACCGAGCTGCACAAGTCTGCCGCGCGAAGACCTACCTCCACGGAACAGCCAGTCGGCCGACCTGATAAAGTTGGCGGCGAAGCATATCGAGATCAGGTCGAAGTTGTTGCGGGTCACGGTCTTGCGCAGAAGTGTAGCTTGGGAGATGACGCCCACAGCGCTGGTGAATAGCTTGACGATGTCTGCTACGATAGTCAAGCCTTGCTCCGACCCTGTCGTGTGCGAGACAAGAACCGTCACAGACTGCGACACCACCAGCACTGGAATGGCACATTTGGCTTACCTCCGCTGGCCATGCGAGAGGCTTCGCTGAACAGCTTCATCGTCTCTGGCGAGTTGGCGGCCTGGTGATCCAGCCTGGCCGAAGCGTCGAGAAGGCGAGCAGCGATGTTGGCTTCAAAGTGTCGATCGAGTATACCAGAGTTGCGAGTGCTGTAAAGTGCAGGGTAGGTCAGAGACCGCCCGTACCAGTCATTGATCGGCTGCCGAGCCTCACAAGAAGCCATTGAGCGTCTGCAAGCCGGAGCTCAGAGTGGCGCCGATGAGAGCATAGGAGAACAGCCTGAGCTTGTGCACCTCGCCTGTGTTGACTGCGCGCTCCACCATGACAAGCATATGGGAAGTCACCCAGAGACGAGCAGTCGGGCCGAGTGACGAGATCGTCTTCTGCAAGAGGAGGATCATCATTCGCCAGGGCGCCAGCACCATCGACTCTCGGATGAAGCGCATCAGGTAAGGAAGCCATCGGTCGGATGCGAAGGCCCATCTGCGACATGATACAAAGACACATCAGCTATGGCGACTTGCATCAAACAGACGGCGTTGGCTCACCTTGCCATACGAGCTGGAAATGTAGCGGATCTGCCTGTCTTGGTCGTCCTCCTGATCACAGTGAAGACGCCTTCGGTCTCGACTCTGTAGCCAGGCACATCAAGAGCCTGGCACTGCCGCTCGAGCTCTTTCTCTGCCGCATCTTCGGCGCCGTTGCCGCTCTTGTCAGCCGTGTTGACCTTGTCAGAGCTCGTGTCGGGTGCGATTGGAGACTGCTGGTCAACTAGCATGACGGTCTGATGCGGAGGTTGTAGCTGTCGCCAGGACAAGCTGAAGTCGGCGGAGTGTGATGAGCGGATGTAACCGTGGTCGGAGCTTGAATGTTGCCGGAAGTCATCGACCGCTGACGCAGACCGTCAGACCCCGGCGACCCCACATACTATCCCTCCCGTTCAACACAGCCTGAAGGGGACCGCCGCAGCATCTATCATTGCTATCCAACCGACGGGATGATACCGAAGTGTTGTGCGGAAAGGGACTTCTTGGTAGGGTCCAAAGGGGCGCGGAAGACCAGCGATATTTGGGTCATCTTGTCGGCAAGTCATCCGAGTCAAATGATGTGAGCAAGCCTTTAGCGCTCGTTTTGGACTCGGCGTTACGGAGTGCTTGCGTGCGGGCCCGTGGTCTAGCTTTTGGAGAGCCAGCGAGGAGGCGCAGGGTGGATCGACCGGCTCGGACGGTCGTCTTTCACAAGACACGAGACGAAGAAGGGGACGCGCTCAGTAAGCCTGTTAAGTGTTATTTAGACTTGCATGCGAGGACCTACTTTCGTCGAGGACGGCGAGAGTGGGGCCGGACTGGCTGCCCCGGACTGCGAGCTTTGCAGACTACTCGAGCTTGAAGCGCGCAACGAGCTGAATTCCGGAATGCCGTGCGCGTCATCCATGGGAAATATGGCAGCACAGTTCTCTATGCAGAGCTTGAGCATGCTACCGAGCGTTGTCGATGTTTTGTTCGCGGCGGAGCCAGCGGGAGACCTGCTCGGCTTGGACTTGCTGGACCACGGAAAGCTGGCCTCCTTTTCCTGCCCTTCTTTCGGTACGCGGCACAATTCTGCATCGGTGTGCACATCGACCGACCGGACCAGAACGGGGGCGATCACAATCGCCAGATTGTGAGCATCCATAAGATTCGCATCTGCCCATGTGGGAGTTGTGAGCTACAGGCATAGCTTGGCGCTGAGACGACAACGCACCACTTCGGTTTGCGATGCTAGCCAACAAGCGTAGCATTGTCTTTAGCATCAGGCAGACCGCTTCGCCATCGGGATGATCTTCAGCCAGGTCCGGCAAGAATACATCCTTGATGTATCTCGCAGCGGCCTCGGAGTCTGCCGGACACTTTCGGACCCTGTCATAGAATAAGGCTGGGATGAGTGGCGTGGGTAGTGACCGCAGGTAGAGCTTGAGCAGGGATGCGGTGAGGATGACATTCTCTGGCCATTCTGAGAGGTCGACCGGGTGCCCGCGGTCGCAAGTGGCTCGCAGGACATCCAAGTCGGCCATACGAGGGACCTTCCGAAACAAACCGGTGACGGCAAGACTGGTACCCTTGCTGAGGTGGGCGAGGCAGTCTTTGACGACTCGTGGGAGTTGTCCGTCCACTGCGGCATTGCCGAGGGACATGCCAAAGACAGGACTGCTCTGACGAAAAACGACCTTTGCTTCTACAGTCCGGTTGTGCAGCAGGACGGCAGGCGGTATATTGATTCTGCGAGATAGCACTATAGTCAGTAACGTCAACTGCAAGATGATCCCAGCCTCTCAAACAAACGCTCACTGCGAGATGTCTATATCTATGGCGAGGTCGCTCAACGAGCTTGCGAGCCGCACCTTTCCCTTTCTCGACACCTTTCCGCTGACGATGGTGTTCAGGAAGAGCTTGACCGAGCTGTATGTCGCATCGCAGATCAGCCCGATAGCATCCCAACTTTGATGGGACGCACACGCACATGCGGGTGACTAGACCGGGATGGACAATCCACATCCGCTTAACATTCCGTCTCGCATCCGGCGAAAGCTGCCTGTAGTAAGCAATGAGCTGCTGGACGTGGACGGTCGGCGATGGGGAGGCGAAGAGGACGAGGAGGTAGGGTGCCTGAGCGTACTCCTCGAGACGCGTGATGCACGCGGTCACTGCAGCATCCTGCGCACGGCGGTCCTTGCCGTCGGGAAGATTGCACGGACACAGCACCAGGAGCGGCAGCTGCTGCATATCACTGGTGTCATCGCCGTCCTGCACGCCTGCCGCTGTACCAGCTTGAAAGAGGATCCGGTCTATCGACGGTGGAGACGGACTCGCATCTGGCGCATGCACCTCGCTTGGCGTGATGCTCTTCTCGACGCCGTGCCCGTCGACGACCGGTGACGGAGCATCGCTGAACAAGTCTTGGATACCAGGCCGCGACCGTTTCTTGCCAGGCTGTCGCTGCTGCTGCTGCTCATCTGTGTCCCGAGCTCGGATGGTGGCTTCCCCCTCGGAGCTCACGCCCGTGGAGGTCCATGCCGCTGGCAGCTGCACAGGGGCAGCGCTGAGGAGCAGATTGCGCAGCGTACGGATAGTGCCATAGTAGGAGCCGTTGCTGGATGACTCTGTGCTGTTCATCTTTCCGGTCTGCCTGGATCAGACCCGGTCCCGCAGGTCGCTGAGCCAGACCGGGTCAATGACGCATTGGCCTCTCTATCGCATTCTCCGAGGCAATGCGGGATGCGCGTGGCTCAGCGCCTCTGCATCGCTAGTACCGTCGTTTGCTGCATTCATAACGTCCGTCTGCCATGAAAGGCACTCTGTACAGGTACAGGAGAAAGGCAGATTGCAACAGATTCGGACAGAGGCACGGAGATGCTGGGACGAGGGAATGCGCTTGCAGCAGACTAGCAGAGAGACTTGCGAAAGAACGAAAGGCAACTAGCAGCCCTCGAGCAGCGAGCTCTTTGGCCAACCTCTGTGTACAACAAGCGGATGGTGTCAGCCGGAGATTGCTTGGGGCAAAGCGGAGAAAGCGGAGGTACGCACCGTGGCTCGGCGTCGGCCCAAGTGGTCAGATTCCAATTGCTGTACGCCTCGATATGACGCTGGATGTAGTCGGCTGTTGGGTAGTCGTCAGGGTCGCAGCCGATGTTGATCTCGCCGCGCTTTTGCCAGATGCGGACATAGTCGACACGCATGATGGCGGGGAAGGTGAGCTCGTCGTAGTTGATGGGGTTGAAGCTTTCGCTCATGCCGAGATTCATGATCATGTACATGGGCTGCAAGCATTCCGCCTCAGTCAGGCTTGGGGGACCCAAGCAGGACGCGGCGCAGACCTACCTCTCGAGGGACCAGGCGTTGTCCGACATCGATAGATGGCTCAGGAGCGAGAGCGCCTTCGTTCAAACTCCAATTCAACGTGCCGTTCTGCAAGACAGAACTGTCAGCCTCTAGCTCCGCATCGCCTGCTGCCGGTGCCCCGCACCTGCATCCAGTGCACGAAACCGTCGTAATTTGACCCTTTGCTCGCTCCGTATTCAACCCCGTAGGTCTGGAAGCTTGTAGGATCAACTAGATTATAAGAAAGCTGGTCAGTCCAAGAGAGCGCAGAGACGGACTGCAAAGAAGAAGAGGCTGCGATTAGCCGAACATGTCTGTGCAAATGCCATGAAGCCGGGTCAGCGCACCTCCTGGTAAATGTTTCCGCGGTATTCGTTTAGCTCGGTCTGGAAAGTATCCGTGGTCTCGAAAGTGACGCCCGTCACGTTGTTCCAGTTGTGCGAAGCGCTGAAGGGCGCCATCTGCAATGTTTGACTGACTTCGCCGTGCTCAGTGGCGACATTGACCAAGGCCTCGATAATATCAAGCTCCGGCGCGCCTCGACCAATGTCATGGCTTGGACCGGGATGGCTGCGGGTGCGTGCTCAAGCAGTGTCAGTCACAGACGCTTCACGGACGTCACCGTGCATCCTGTCGACCCACTCTTCGCCCGAGCAGGTGCACGAAGACAATCTTTGACGCGGCAAGTACGACAGCGGCCCGCCATCTGCATTTTGAATTGCCTCCGTCTGCTTGCTGAAGTCTGTCTGATTCGGCAGCGTGCCCGTGTCGCAAGAGTCGTAGCTGTACGGCCAGGTGCCATCTGTCGTCGCTGCGTAGCTCGCTGTACATGGTGGCGCAAGGCGCAAGGTCAGCTGCACATCCGCGTGCTCGGCTACGGTCACTAGTCGGGGCTCACCTCGGCCCAGATTGCCCATCGTCCATGCACCTGAGCAAGACAGGTGTCAGGAAGTCAGTTTCGTTCGTGAGCGGAAAGCCAGAGAGGACCAACGCACCAGGCCATAGTCCAGTCACGTCAGGCCGCCCGGGCAGATTAATGCTGACTTCAATGATTCCCCCTGTGAAGCAGAGTTGATTCCAACTTTGCAGCATACCGGACATGTAGGAAAGGTTCTGCAGAGGGGTCCGCAGTGTCAGCGGAAGCATCGGAAAGAGGTGGGGTGATAATCAACATACGTGGTTGATACGCGGGTTGGGGACGTGCGTCAGATTTAGGACGAGGTGGCCACCAGCTGTGGTGATACTTTGCGGGTCGTAGTATTCGACATCGCCCGTGACGTGGTAGTGGAAGTCTCCAGCCTCTGCAGACAATAGCAAACAGAGCTATCAGCATTGCTTCCAGTTGTCTACTGGCGAGCAGGACTCACGCCAGAATGGGTCGTCGCCGGGGTAGAAAGTCCGTCCATCCTCGTTGAACTCGTCAGAGAAGACGAGATCGTAGACTTCTCCGTCTTGCCCCACTCGCGTCAGAGCTTCTGTCGGAGTCGCGATGTCCACGAGGCCGCGGAAGCCACTGATTTCGGCTACTTGGCCGGTCGAGTTTGTCATCAGCGATGTGATGGGATTGATCGTGCTCAGGACGTAGGATGTGATGGGGTACCTGCACGTCCGCGAGTTCAGCAGCTGTAGGAAGCCTCTTGGGTGCGCGGGATGTACTCACGCAGCGAACAGCCCAATCAAAGGCAGGATGATCAACATCAGCCCGATGGCATTCAGCCATCCTCTCCACGAGGCTATCCGTGTCGAGCCGGCGATGTAGCGCGAGTCTCCGAGCCGTCTATCCGGTCCAAAGCCCTTCAAGCGTGGTCCGGGGTCGTGCAGCGCGTCGTCTGCTTCTGGGCCGTCATACTGCGCCATTCCTGGCGTGACATACGCGTTGTATTTGCTGCGGAATTGAGATGCGCGGTTAGCACTACTCGCGATATGCCCAAGGATAATGTACGTACTCCTCGTTCGACAGGATCTTGTGATCACTGCCCTTCAGGTCGCTATAGCTCGTCTTCTGTCGGAGGGCCGGGTGCCCCTGGAGCTGTGGCGGGACGAGCGAGTCGGTCGAATAGGTATAGGGCATGCGCCCGACGCCGAGCCCTGCGTGTCCGTGACTATCATCCGAGTGCTTGTCGTACGAGCCATCCCTGTCCATGAGCAAGCTCGAGACGGACGCTGCATCGTCTTGGAGGTGCCGCGACATGCCTAGGAGGCCCATCCCGCCTCCACCGTGCTTGACGCCTCGCTGACCGTGTCCATAGCCAGAGACGTGCGATCCGGCAGGGAAGTTAGAGTTGGAGATGGAAGGGGATGATGGGATGTTGCTCGACTGCGAGTAGCTGTGGGTGTGCCCATTGACATTGCCGTTGTTGCTGCTGCTCCGCAAGGGCACCTCGGCGAACGAAGGGTGGTTGTTAAAGCCGGCGCGGGCTTCCATGGAGCGTGTTGGGCGGTGAGAGACCTGGTAGGATGAAGGGCCTTGAGGGATGGTCGGGCTGACGCTCGTGCTGCCAGGACTGTCGTAGTTTCCAGTCCCTGTCGCGACTGGAGGGGGTCGGTCGCGTCCACCGCTTCCTGAACCGCTCGAGGAAGCGAACGGATTGCGCGACATATTTCTGATTCACGCGTCTGCCTTGTTGGTGCAGCAGATGTCCCGCTGTGCGAATCTCCTGCTGCTGTCTGTCCCACTAGAACTACGCGTCTGCGCCCGGATGGCTGTGTGGGCTCCGACTCCGACCTGCTGACACTTGACCGCGACACTGGAGCGAGCGGGTGAAGCGCTTTCGAGAAGGCAGACGATGAGGTCCGTCGTACACAACAGTATAGTAGTGTCAACTTCCTGCGTGATGCCTCTGTTGATGTCGTCCTGATGCGATGCTGTGCTCGAGCCTGATTGCGACGAAAATAGAGGAGGTGACAGAAGGGCGGAACTCGCTCGCTCGAGGCGCGCGCCCGCACGGACCGGGCAGCGGAATGGCCTCCACTCAGACACGCGCGTCTTGCAGTTGAGTCGTCTCCGAACACCGAGAGACACACCGCTCCACACACACAAATGACGGCAATCAGGATCAAATGTGCACAGGCATTCCCTCCCTGCTATATGGTGTGGTACACTATCGTGGCGCTGGCCATCTCCCACCGAGCCCATCGTCCACCACGCTCTGCCCCGTCCGCCGTCCAGCAGCAGCAATGGCGGCAGCAGGGCCGGCCCGCCGTGCATGCTCCGCCCGCATGCTCTTGTACATCCCGTGGTCCTCCCTGTCAATCGTCACGCCTTCTTCGTCCTCGTCGTACCCGCGCTCCTGGTCCTCCTCCTCTGCCGCCCGGTCCTGCTCCTCCAGCTCGGCGAGCAGCTCTTCGCGCGTCTTTGGCTTGCCAGAGGCAGCCTTACCCTTGCCGCTCGCTTGCAACGGGACAGACATCTTCATGTCGCGCATCATGCGGGCCATCGAGTCGGCCTTCTCGGCTTCTTTGGCCTGTTCCCGCTCCTTATGCAGCGCGAGCAGTTCAGGCTTGTAGAGGCTGTAGGTGGAAGCGCGAATCGGTCAGCCACGACCTATGTCGCAGATGCTCTCCGAGGACACGCAACCCACTCCTCGTACTCTTGCCGCGCCTCGTCGACCTTGATGAAAAAGTCTTCCATCCCATCACCCGTCATTGCGCTCACCCCGCACGCTCTCAAGTTCTTGTAGAACTCCTCCAGTACCAAGCTCATGCTGCTCATGAGCGACGTCATGAAGCCTCCTTCTGTCCCTTCGACGTCTCTGTTCTGCTTGTCACGGCGGCGCATCAGGGCCGCCTGGAACGCCTCGAAATCCTCCATCCACTCCTTTGCGAACGCCCACTCGTGCACGTCCGTCTTGTTGAAGACGAGGATGAACGGCAACTTGGTCTTGTAGAGGATGGAGCACGCGTACAGCATGTTGCTCATGAACGTCTCGGGTGACGCTGTCCGCGGCGTGTCGATGATGTACGCCACTACTGTGGGCAGCGACGAGGCGAGCGCGTCCGTGATGATGGCACCGCTCGCGGACCACGTAAAGATCTCAATCTGCCCAGGTGTGTCGAGGAGGATGTGCTCGACGCTGCCCGAGTGCGCCTTCTTGTCGACGTACCCAAGGACCTGGTCGAACTTGGTCGTGAAGAGGTTCAGCGCCGTCAGGATGCCCCCGTTCGGCCCGAGGTTGTACTGCTGCATGACCTGCTTGTAGTCGACCGTGTCGCGGATGTCAATGTTGGCCTCGTAGCCTAGGTTCACGACTGCGGGGTCGAGGTTGAGCACGTAGGGCGGTTTCTTCTGGCCATGCAAGTAGCTCGTCAGGCGGTGGATAAAGGTCGTCTTGCCGGAGCCTGCGCGCAGGATGTGCAGGGAACAGGTTCAGAGTTGTCTCTTGAAGCGTACTACGGCGCTGTAGCGAACCCACCTGCCATGCCAATGCAGATGATGCACGTCGCTTTCGGAGATTCGCCCTCGAGTGGGTGCGGACGCTTCTCCTCGCCGCCGAGCGATCCAGCAGCAGCAGCCGGCGAAGCAGAGGCATCTCCTGTTCCTGCTGCGGACATATCCTGCTCAGCGTCTGCCTTTCCCTTGCCCTTGTCCATGCTCATGCTGTCTTGGTCGGCAATGCGTTCAGTGCGTCAAAGACTGAACAGCTTTGTCAGGCCGGTCAAAGCAGAGGTCACGCCTGTCCTGAAAGCATGTGCAGTGATGAGCACACATTGGCAGATCCACGAGCAGCTAGATAGACATCATTGCGTCATATTGCTCCAGAACAGCAGGCGTTTACACTAGTGGTTGTGCGATTGCAGATTTGTACGAATGTGATATGGCTAAGCTCGATAATGCATGCTGGCTAGCGCCTGACTATACGCTTCGTTGGACGGGTGTTCCCATCTGTCCGGTAAGTATCTCCGCGGTCCATGTCCATACCCATACCTGCTCCTGCCGCTCCTTGTCCTTGCCCGTCCTGCTTCGGGACAGCGGCGTCTTCCGTCGATACAGCTTCGCTTCGTGCACGCTCCTCTGGCTCGACTCCCTCAGCCTCGTCAATCTCCTCGTCGTCTTCGTCCTCTCCGAGCGTGCCAGCCCCTTCAGACGCGCTGCCCTGCCCGTCCAGCTCGATGCAGTGCTCAGCAGCCATCCCGCCGCTGCTCCCCTCGGTCCAGTCAGGCAGGAGACTCGCCGTCCAGCGCCGCTTCATTCCCGCCGTGCTCGGTCCCGCTTCGACGCCGCCGCCTGAGCCGCGGTGCCCGTGCCGCGAACGAGAGCCACGCTCGTGACCGTGCCCGTGATGATGCCGATCCCGGTGCTCGCGCTCTCTGCGCGCTTGCAGCCGGGTCAAGGGCGATACCACTCCCGCGGCAGATGCACTGGCGCTGGTATCTACTGTCGCGGACGTGGAGCTAGATGGCGGATTGCTGAAGTCGAAGAGTCGGCCAGACGACGAGGACGGGCGGGTTCCGGCAGTGCCTGACAGGCGATAGTCAGGCGAATTGGGCAGAGATGAAGAGGGCACATCGTCGGCGAGTGTAGATACGCCTTGTGGGACTGCTCTACCTGGACTGTTGGTGCCTGCACTGGCGGGCTGCGCGAGCGAGCTGCCAGGCACGGGCGAGGTCGAGCGGCTGTTACTGCGGGAGTGGCGTCGTAGCGACGAGCCAGGGCGTGATGCAGTGTTTGTCTTGCTGCCATGCGGCAGGTGAGCTGATGAGGTGGATGCTACTGGCTGCGGCGCAGACTGGTAGAGGTGGTGTTGGTGGCGCAGATTCTGCGGGTGCTGAGCCGAAGGGTTCAGACTCTGCGCTCGGCTTGCTTGGGCCCTTTGCTGTGCCTGCTCCTGCTCATCTTCTCCATCGGCCTCCAGTCCTTGTAGCCTGACAGCCTCCTGTCGGGCCTTTGTGTCACGTCGAGTCAGGTCAGCTTGGCGGTTCCTCCTTCGGGCGGGCCGCTCAGATGGATGTACCCACCTCGATATAGTCGATGGCTTGGGCGATGGCATTGGCTTGCGATGCGTCACTGGTCTGACCTGGGAGGTCCAGATTGTGCTGCAGGTACTCGAGGACGTCTGCGAGCGCCGTAGAGAAGCCGGCTTGCCAGGCTGTCCGAGCGAGCGAGGGAGCGGCGACCGGACGGACGGATGAAACGACGTCAGCGGATGATCATGAGACAACTAGTCAGCAAGAAAGCAGCACACACCCTTCTTTGACGTCTTCTGCGACGCCTTGAGCAGGTGCGTGATAGCTAGGGCGCTGTTCCGGAACGTCGACTGGAGCTCGGCCTCTGCGGCTGCGAGCGAGGCCGTCGAGCTGTTGTGGCCTCGGGGCAGGTTGTCCGCGAGGTGCCCAAGAGAATCCATTGTGCGTGTATGAGGAGGAGATGTATGGGCTCGGTGCCCTACACGAATAGCGACGTTGATATGTGTAGAGAGTCTGTGTGTTGACTGGTTGCGACGGAGCCAACCCTGCTGGAGCTCGAGCACGGCCAGCCAGGGGCCACCGGTCCAGGACGGAGGCCTACTCGTAGCTACGAGTAGGGCCGCACGCGGAGATCCGAGCTCGAGCTCGAGCATGCGCGCAGGGACAGCGGGGATGATGCAGAGCAGGTGAACAATATCTGCGACAAGGCCTGAAGCGGCTGCATCTCCGCGTGGCGGTGAGGCAGCTGCTCTGGCTAGCCTTTCCAAGTGGCCGGGCATCTCCGCGAGTTCGTTGTCCCGCCAACCGACCAATCATCCACAAAGCCGACATAACACATCAACGCCTTCGAAGAACACTGTGCAATGCCGCTCACCATCGCAGATCTACCCTTCGAAATGCTCGAGAATGTCGCATCTCATCTGCACAGGAAGAGCGACCTCCTCTCCCTCTCCCTCGCCTGCAAGGCCCTACAATCACCCTGCATGATGCAGATGTTCCGCACAGTCGACATTCAGTTCATCGTAAATAAGCGCGAGCTGGATACAACTATAGCCGACGCAATACTCCCAGCAATGACGGCCGTCGCGCCAGACTCTACGAGCGGCTCCGAGGTCACGAACGGCAGCCTCGTTAAGAGTCTACGCATCGGGCTAGGCACCACAGACGATATAGTGGAGGACGAAGACTTCGAGGACGGTGATCCGGTTTATTATCAGTTCCAGCGTAGCGAACCAGCCCAATCCACGCTCGCTGCCGCCTCATGCTTCCTCCATTGGGTCGCAGATCTCCTCTGTGCCTGCCCCAACCTCTCGACCCTGCGCATGGATGTCCCTCACTTCTCCGCACGCCTAGCTCACCTTCTTCGGGGACGCATGGGGGATGTCGCCGTCGCAGCTGCGGGATTGCGAACACTACGCTATGTCAGCTGCTCAGACAGCAATCTCGGCTTTCGCGGGAGAGGCCATGCCGTATGGCACCGGACCCTTCTGCTTCATCGATTTGCCGGCCTCACCCGTCTCTCTCTGCAATTCGAATCAATGAGCCCCGACACTCTGCTCTTCTGGGAGAGCAGTCTCACGCGCCCCACTAATCTTATACACCTCAAGCTGCAATACGAGGGCTACGCGTCGGATTCAGGCTCTCGGCGGATGATCCGGTTTACATGCCGTGCTATCACAGGCTCTCCGAACCTCCAACGCCTCTCTCTAACAGGAGCCGCCGGATCCGAAAATTTCCCTATCACAGCAGACGTTATGGCAGCCGTGGCGTCTCGACCTCAGTGCAAGGAGTTACACCTGACATCGATTGGTCATGCTCGACTCGATCAGGAAGCGTTGGATCACCTTCGCGCAGCCACCAAGCTGAGATGCGTCAGCATCTACTACGCGGGCAACTTCAAGCATTTGCTTGCCTTCCTCGCTCATCTTCCGCCAGATCTAGAGACATTCGACCTCGGCGAATGCGGCGGAAGTGTACTCTTAGAGCGTCTCGCCGACCTTCTATTTGTCGCCACATGGTGTCCACGTCTCTCCACTCTGCGTCTATTCCAGCGCCCCCCGTTTCTGCGTCCAAGCCAACTATGCGCTATACCAGAATTCACTAAGAAAGTGGCAGCAGCAAGAGGTTCAAGGCTCCAACTCTCATAAGGTCCCTCTTCAGGCGAGTCAGAGTCCCTTATACAATCATCTCCGCAGCAGCACTAACTCCTGTCTGATGTCCCGATAGCCTCAATGACGGGGACGGGCCAGGCATATGAACGGACCTTTTGCAAAGTCAACACCAACCTGCGGATCCTGCGAGGGAAAAAACAGAGGGCGGGGGAGAGACGCGTTTCGACGCGTGCAGGGCACGCCTGAAGTGGGGAAGTACGGCTCAGGAAAGCGACAGTAGAAGCGGGAGGCAGAAGGGCGATCTAAGGGTGCTATCCACGCGCATTAGCGCATAGAACGGCCTGCAGTATGTCATAATTTGCTTGGAGTTACAAGTAGTACTCAGCGCATGCTAGCAAGGTTAGCAGGACAAGTGCAAAGACGGCCTACGAGCACTGTTAACGAGTCAGGACACTCGCTGCGTTGCTCGGGCGTATGCATGCGACGGAAGCCGAGATTAAGTACCTACTATGCGAGTATGGACGGAAGGCAGTGGCCGAACGCGGGGCGAGTAGAGCTACATCGGGCGAAAGGAGGACCCAGACTATGCAGAGCGGCGAACGTACAGTATATGGACGAGTCGGAATGTCCAGAGAGTGCGTATCGGCATGAGCTGAGCTTAGCAAGCACAACCCCACCCATCGCGCTGCTCGTTGCCCAGCGTGACGGTCGAGCCTGGAAAGCCGCCCGGGACGCTCGCCTTGCCTACTGCATCCTTCTGCCACAGTTCTGGCCGCGCAACAATCTGCGAGACGGTGGTACACGTCGAATGTCAGTCGACTCTGTACTGAGAAGCGGAGAGATGGTAATGCGGCCTGGCCTCACCTCGTCAACGAGATGCTCGAACGCTTCTTGGATGCCGTCGTTCCGCTTTGCAGACACTTCTGTACAGAGGCAGCCTTTGCTGAGTGCAAAGTTGCGGGCTTCTGTCGTCGTGACTGTGCGTGATGATTCCTGTAGATGCCGCAAAGGAGCATGCTCGCCCAGCAGTCAGCTTCGCTTGCTCTGAACTGAGTCCATGGGCGTCGCTCCTACTGACCTTGTCCGTCTTGTTGCCAATGATGTATTTGATGACGTTCTGATTCGCGAATGTCTCGAGCTCCGTAAACCATGTCCTGCCATTCGAGGGTAGACCTGCGAGATCAGCCGTCGCACCGGTGTAGCCCTTTTTCGCTGGCTCCGGCCCACCCCAATGCATCAAACGTCTCTCTGTTCGAGATGTCGTACATGAGTATGACGCCCTGCGCGCCGCGGTAATAGCTCGAAGTGAGCGTGCGGAAGCGCTCCTGGCCCGCCGTGTCCCAGATGGAGAGCTTGAACCTGCGCCCACTCTTTGAGTGGTCGAGCATCTTGAGCTTGAAGTCGACGCCAATGGTGCTCGACACCTCATCGCTGGAGAGGTACGTGTCGTCCGTGAAGCGCAGGAGGACGGACGACTTGCCCACGGACGACGAGCCGATCATGAGCACCTTGATGGTGACGGGAGGGCCGGACGTGCTCGTTGATGACGAGGGTGGGAGTGCGGGTGCAGACATGGTGGGTGGACGAGAGGCGCTGGAATAGGTTGTGGCTGTCGCAAGGCAGAGGGTCGGGGACGGGCTATGTCCCCGAGGTCGAGCTATCCGTGCGAGATGCTATATACGCAAAGGCTGCAATGCGCGACCGCCTGTAGGTCTCCTTCGGTTGCTCACAACACCTCCGGTCGATGAGGTCAGGTGCTTGCCAGAGCCGCTTTGGGTTGTGATCGGGGTAGCTACTGTACTCTGCGAGCGAGCGGATGTTGTGCAGGCTGGCAGTGATGTGCTCGTTCCAGCTATGGCTGCGACGTGATTGAATACAATACGGTTGCAACTGCAGAGGCTCTGTGCTGCCCGCCATGCCATGCTCGGCCTTTGCGCCCCCGCCGCCGCCTGATGACGATCGCCTCCCTCCGAGACAGCGGCGGCCCCCCTGTTCGCTCGCATGGCATGGCAGACTCACCCTTGCCCTCGCTCAGTCCACCTGGAAACGGTACAACGGCAGGCTCACAGGCAGGAGGTGAATTGTGCATCAGCAGGAAGGAAGAGGGAGTGCCATCCAACAATCCTTCCGGTTCTCCTGCCAGCGCCATTCTCGCTGCGACGCCCTGCCCGCCATGACCTCAGCAGCCTCCCCGAAGGTGAGCCTGAGCTCTTTCAGCGCGAAGGGTGAAATCGCATGCAAGCACACGCTGACGATCATCCATGCATGATGCACGAAGGCCGCTGGGTACAGCTTCTCACTGAACCTGGTACGCTCGCTTGGCCTGTGGTCTCCCAGCTCGACCTTTCCCAGCAGCGTGACAAAGGTGGGCAAAGTCACGGTCTGTGCCTGTGCAGGCCAGACCTGACGGCGATTGAGCAGGCCATGCACTGACGGTATTGCGCACCTCTCCATAGCCCACATACATCACGCTCAAAGCAGGCTCAGGCGCCGTGGACTGGTCCGAGCAGCTCCGCAAGTACACCAAGCACAATTCGGCAGCTGGCAGTGGCAGCAGCGGAGGGGCGGGACAGGTCAATGCCAACATTGTCGTCGCGCAGACGCGGCTCGAGCTGGCAATATGGCAAGCTGTCGAACGTCTCGAGGCGAGCAGCGCCTACTCGAGCGCGATGCGCACACGGGAAGGGAGAACGAACGGGCAGCAGCAGGGGGACCTGGCCCCGGCAGAATGGCTCGTCAGGAGCAAGCAGGACAGATACCGCATAGAGGACGCGGCAAAGGAGCTCAGAGAGGCCTTCCAGTTGGCTGGACAAGATAGCGCTCAACGGGTGGGCAATCTGACCCCACGTGTCGCGTGTGCACCGGCACGGGCTGACGCTGCCTTGCATCCATCAAGGCCGCTTCATACACGCTACTGGCACTCGCCGCATATACCCTTTCAGACTTCAAGACATGCCTTGACTTCCTGCGTCAGGCACAGTCGCCTGTGGCAGTCACGCCAGCCCGGTCCATCAACGCAAAAGCAGACACAGCAACACACGATCTCGACCTCCAAATACTCGCCATCGTGCTCAATGGGCTCGTGCTTGAGCAGCTTGCACACCAGAACGGAGAGATCAGCGATGCAGGCCTGCAGGAGGCGATACGCGTGTACAGGACATTACCGCTGGATCCACCGCCGCCAGTGCCCGAGGCACAACGTTTTACAGAAGTCGGCCTCGCCAGGCTGTGTCTGCTGGATGCGCGAACGTATCATAGTTCTCTCAGCACTGAAGAAGCGGGGGCATCAGACTCTGTCAGGAGCCCGCTCGCGGCACATCGATACTATCTCGCCCTGACCGGCGCTTTCGGGACAGTCTCGCCGCAGAAGAAGGTGTCAATGATCCACTCCTACCTCACGACTGTACTACACGAGCTCTCTCGGCAGGCCTTTGGCACCGCAGACCGACCATCCAAGCTCGCCTCGACCGACACGTCCGACATCCCTTCCACCTTTCACTCGTACGAAAAGCTGCTCCTCAGCAACGCCTCCCTCTCCGCCTTCCCGCACGCGGGTCAGCCAACGCACGAAGTCAACTCGTACATTTCCCTCTTGTATTCATTCTGGGAGCTCGGATGCCTGCCCAGCTCGCAGTGGGTTGTCGATTCGCTTTACCGCGCACTGGCAAAGACGTACGCATCTCAAAAGCTGCATCGGTACCTTGTCATGGTGCTCAGTACCATGTCGTTTATCGAGACGGATAGGCGGAAGGGCCGCATGTTTGCGGATGACGCCCGGAGGAACTTGAGGCTCTACGTCAATCTGTTCGAAAAGAGCAGGGAGACGGACCAGATTGCCGTGCAGAAGGAGCTCACTGCTTTCCGGCAGAAGACGGAGGGTGCCGAGGAGGGCGAGGAGGACAGCGCCGAGGCGGAAGGGGACGAGGAGGCCGTGCTCGAGAAGGACGAGGATTTCGCCCGGGTGGCGTGCATGGGGACGCGGCTGCTCCTGGTCGAGTCGACCAAGGACAACAAGCAGGAGCAGGAGGACGATCGGCTCGAGCTGATCCAGGACGCGTTCGCGCTCATCGGCAAGGCCATCAAGGTGTTGCAGGCGCGGCACTCGCGCGACGGCGAGCACAAGGACCAGGTCACGACGCAGGATGCAAACTCGCAGGCGCAGGCCCTGCCCGTTCCACCCGGGCAGGCGAACGCGCACAGGAAGGAGGTCCTCGGCATCAATGCAGAAACGTACTTGTGGCACGGCATCGCAAAGGCCGAGAGCCTGCTCGCGGAGGCGGACCCGGAATCGGCGCGGAGCCAGGCCAAGACTATGCTCGACAGCTTGTCAAAGGCTCTGGAGGCTCTGCCAGGCAGCCGCAGTCGGCAAGGGTCGGATGAGCCATCTGCAGAGAACCATATTGCGTCTTTCCTGCGCGCACGGGTCTTCTACAGCATGGCTTACGCGCAGCTCGAGATGCGAGACGTCCCTGCTGCCATCACGACAGCGAAACGCGCAGTCGACGCCCTCCCGCCCATCCCGGACGCGTCAACTTCGCTCTCGCGCAATGACAACGCTACCAAGCTGCGCATCTGGCACCTTCTCGTGCTCGCCATTACTGCACAGAAGGACTGGGCAAAAGCTAGAGAGGTGGCTGAGCTGGCGCCCTTCGACGAGCCGGAGGAGCATTTAGACGGAGATGCCGACAGGACGTTCGAGTCGCAGGCGAACGACACGACGATCGCACTGGCAGACACGAGTGCACTTGACGTGCCAAGCGGCCGGCAGTTCCAGGGCGGCTCGAGGTTGAGCAACCTGCTCACGCCCGGCGATGCGCCCCATGACCCTGCCTCGACGGGCAAGCCGTCAGCGGAGGCTGTCGGTAACAATGAGAACGATTCGTCAGGGTCTTCCTCCTTCGTCAACATCAAGGGCTCGCCTGCTGCGTCGCTGCCAGGTTCTAGCTCTGCAAAGGCGCACAAGCGTGGTGCGAGCGTTGACCAGCCGGCGTCGTCCGCCGCACAAAGTAGTAGTGGCGCGAGAACGAGGCATTCATCCCTCGCCACGCCAGCGAGTGCAGCAGCGGCAGGTCGGTCACTGATGACCCACAGAACGACAGGGACATGGGAGGATCTCGAATCGGAGATCGAGTTTTGGATCACACGCAACCGGTGCATCGAGGCTGTGGATGGACCAGAAGTGGCGCTGCAGGACTTGCAGCGCAACGTCTTTACCCGCTTTAGCCGGCGGAGGGAGGAGCTCGAAGCGGCTGAGGCGTCAAAGGATGCTGCTGCTACCACGCGGCATGGCAAGTCTCAGCTGCGGACTTCGCAGACCGCTTCGCCTACCTTTCCGTATCCGTCAGAAGAGATGCAGAGGAACTCGAGCAACCTGCCGAGGAAGCTTGATCACCCGAGATCGCACACGGTAACCGGAGCGGGAGCAGGCTCAGACTCGCCTAGTAGGGCGAGATCCATCATTGGCAGCGTAGGCTTGCGTCACCGGGCCAGGACAAATAGCATCAAGGCTTCTTCCTCTGCTCCAGGTGAGCCCTTTGCGCTGAACGTATTGGCGGTTACGGAGCTAATTCGGTTTCTCCCCTGACAGACGGACTCATCGTGCCTCCGCGTGCAGACAGCCGAGCTGAATCGATACACTCGAATGTCTCGGCGTCGACTTCGGCGGACGGATCTCACCTCCTCGGCTCGGCTACCGACATGCAGCAGAACCACGTCCGCATCAACGGCGACGCGACGATAAGTCCGCGGACAACGCACCCTTCAGCCGCACGCACGCTCTCTCGCCTGTGGCTCACCTCTGCCGCCTCGTTCCGGCGCTGGGGCAAGCTGTCCGAGTGCCTCGGCGCCATCAGCGAAGCGGAGGACGTTGCAGGCGAGACGGACCCGGAGGTATGGGTCCAGTACGCGCTGTACCTGGGCTATGCCTCGCCGGAGCAGGACCTCGAGCGCGCGATCCTGAGCTTGCAGAAGGGTATCGCAATCTGCACGGACTACGTGCCCGTCGTCCTGACGATCGGCAAGATCCACATTGACCAGGAGAACTGGGCCATCGCCGAAGGGTTCCTGGACGTCGCTACGCAGACCAACGCGTGGGACTCGCCCGAGGCCTGGTTCCTGCTCGCAAAAGTGTACGAGGGGACGAAGCGCAACAAGCGCGCGAGGGAGTGCTTGCTGTACGCGCTCGAGCTCGAGCAATCCAGGCCGATCCGGGAGCTCCGGACGACGCTCAAGAGATGGGTATGACGAGGCTGCCACGCCTGTAATGACACTTGGAATGAGATGCTGTTGTGACGAGTACGACCTACATGGGCAATGGCGATGCCGTCTTTGTTCACTGAACAAAAGGTCCGGGCCCGTCTTGCGGTACTCACGGAATGGCTGAGTTCGCCGAGGCGGTCAAAGCGGCCGAGCCACCCCTGCTTCGTGCGATACCGCTCGCGTAAGATTCTCAGTCACGTCTTACGTTCTCACTGCGCGTGCCGCCTTGCTAGACTCGACCTCACGTCCGCCTCACGTCGCGGCTTGTGCAGCCTTTCCTGGGTCTTCCTGGTGTCAACCGACTCCGCTAAAAGCCAAGGCGGAGGGCCCTGGAGGCTCTCTGTCCTACGGCTACCTGTCGTTCACCGCCGTATCGAGGCGAGCTACGCACACGAAGAGGGCAGCTCGCACCCACGAAGAAGGCCAGATGATGCTGGCTCGAGCGGCTTTCACGTGCCAGTCGAGAAGATGCGCCTCGAGCTGGACCCCATTCACGAGCAAGAGCATTAAGCGCGACAGGCGCGTCGTACCTCGCTGGATGCCACAGAGTCCGTTCACGATGAGGCTAGCGTTGTCGGGGAACAAGTGGTGGGTTCTCGGCCGGTGTCGGCAATCTGCCTGAGCGGAATGAGGCAGCTGATCGTGCTCGTCAGGGTATTGCCTCAAATATCGCACTTGGTCAGAAGCTTCCACAGCTCTCGCAGAATATACGAAACGGCTTCAGCCGTGAAGTTGCCGCCTGAGAAGGAGCTCCTCGCGGCTTTCGAATTCTTTCAGCTGAAACCGCAAGCCGAGGTACCTATGTCAGAAGCCAAGGCCGCCTGGATGAGCGTAAGTCTCCCCTCTTCAGATGTAATGCCTTGCCTTGTCTCGAGACTTACGCACTCGCTTCTCAAAGGAACTCATGAACCCAGAGACGCGAAACGAAATGCTCGGTAGCTCGGGCACATCTACTGGCAGCGATCGCGCAACGCGCTTCAATCTCAATTGGGAGATGATCCAGCAATATCAGTGAGTAGAACGATGACATTGGGCCTCCCTGCTGGCTGCGGTTATTGAGACGGTCTGCCCGTGCAGGAAGCATTGCGGTATCGGACCAAAAGGCACGCTGCCCGCACCTTTCGACCAGTACATGGCCTCTTCCGCTCCCACAGCCGAAGCGGCGTCTCCGCAAGACACTCAACCAGCTGCACCAGCTCGTGCCCCTGAACAGCCTGCCCGACGGCAAAGAGCCCAGGAAGAGGCTCCGCGTCTCTCGGCCGCAGAAGAGGCCCTCCTCGCCGCATATCATTTCTTTGGCCTGCCGCATGCTGAAGTGTCGGTGGAGTCTGCACGGAATGCAAGGCGGACGGTGGGTGGTGATAAAATCACCGGACTCGGGAAGGAAGTCTATTGAAGTGCTCACGACCATTCGCAGATCTTGATGGAGGCTGGCATCCCTGCGGATCAAGATGTCTTGGCGAGGATCAACGAGCAGTGGAGTGTGATAGAGGCATACCGGTGAGAGACGCTCGAAGCAAGCAGATTTGCGGGTCTGTGCGCTAAAAAGCTGCTGGCCAGGTTGTCCCGAGATATCGCTCAAGACGGCACCCTGCCATCGCCATTACCAAGACATCGAGAGAAAAGGCCGCACGTGGGGGACCTGCACGAAGAGCTGAGAAAACAGCAAGAGCGGCCGGCACCTGTCGTACTCACAGGAAAGACCCCAATTGGCGCTCGGACCGCGAAGAAGATGCGTCGCGAGCGAGCCAGGCTTGAGGCGCAACGCAGAGAGGAAGAAGCGCTTCGGCAAGCGAGAGAAAGGGCGGCCGAGGTGAAGGCGAGGGAGGCGGCAGACATGGAGACGAAGATCGCCGCATACGCTGCACGGGAGAAGCAGGAACCGATACCGACTCGCATGCCACGGCCATCCGGCGCCCTCGATGCCGAATACATCTTCCGGAGCATGCCAGCTTCGTCTGACCCGAATGTCATAGCGGCACACCGACTGCATGCGCAGCTCATCGTATATTGGCTGAAAGGCGAGCTCATCGATGACATCGAGGAGGTATTTGAGGAAGTCATTGAGCAAAAGACCGACAGCCTGCATCGCAAGGTTTTGGTCGGCAGGTTCAAGCGATCCCTCGACTTCTACCACAAGATGACGGACCATCTTTTGATGTCCGATCTTACGCCGATGGCGCAGCAGAAGCAGGTCGGTGAGCAGATGATCAGGAACATCGACCCAATCGCTCGGTTGGAGGAAGCCATGGCGGAGGATACGAAGGCGAAGGTGAAGAGCGGAGGCATCGGTAAATTGGTGAAGCGAGCGATAGGAGCCGGCCTCACCGTCGCCGCGATCTGGAAGGGACAGGCCATGTACCGAGGCCGCCAGCAAAAGCCGGATGAGAAATCGTAATGCCACAATGCTGCAGCCGAGAACGCAGCGTCAGGTCCCCTTTAGGTGGGAGAAGCAACCGTAGAGAAGCGGAGGTCCGCCTGTCAACGGCGCTCCGAGCGTCAGGCAGTCAAAGCGTACACGTCCAAAGCGAAAATTCGGTCGTGCGGTCAAAAGCTCGCTGTCCTTCTCCGAGTCTCAGCACATCCTGCGAGACGAGGATCTGATCATCAAGAGCGCCAGCAACTCTCGGGTGTGTCGTCTCGCACTAGGGCATCCGCCAGACGGGGCGAGGAAGGGTCTTTTGTACCGGCCAAGACCCTTCTCCGCCGGAACGCCTCCCGGCATACAGTACATCGACTTTCGCGTGTGGAGCACGCCAGTGGTCTCTAGCGATCTTACTCCAGTTTTGACCGACAAGCGACATGCTGGCACGTACGAGCTTCCGTGGCGGGGGAGCCTCATTCGGAGCGTTTCATGCGAAGATGCGCGCATCGCCCTCAACATGGATCTGTTCGCAGCCATCGACACGGACTTCGAGTCTCCGTCTGTCACTCGCGGGCTCGACCTCGCTGATACTTTCGTATGTGCCTTCCTCTTATCCTATGAGAGGTTGCATGTCTAGCCTGACCAGGTCCTCTGCAGCGCTCCCAGTGCTCAACCGAACGCAAAGGCCCGCTCGGTCCGGCTTTTTCACACCTCTAGTCTTCATGAAGCAGCTCGGAGCTCGGCAGGTGAAGACAGGGCAGGGGATGATCCATGACTCTGTGAAGCTTGTCGCCGCATACGACTTTTTCAGGCTGCCAAGGACAGTGGACGTGGCAATGGACGAGGCACGACAAGCCAAAGCAAAGGTGAGCTTTCGATGACCGACGGGCCCGACGAGCACACTCGTGACCGTACCCACTCCGCAGGTCTTGATGGAGGAAAGCGTGCGCAAGGCGTCCGTAAACCCCGGCGAAGCTACGGAGCACGGAAAGACCCGCCTGCTTGATCTCAATCGGCACTGGGAGTCCATTGAGGAGTACCGGTAAGTTAGCTTGTAAATGCCATGCTAGCGTGGCGTTTCTGAAGAGACCTGGTCTACTTGCTCGCCTCTTCAGACGGTCTGGAGGGATCGGGACCTCTGGATGTCTTCCTGCCTTATCCGTGACGTATGCTCAAGAGGAGAAAACCTTGAGTGATGCGCATAGCGCTGTCACCGGAGCTAGGCGTGTCTGCCGGCAACCCGGGGACCGAGCCGTCGAGTGCGCACAGAAGAAATCGTCAACCGGCGCTAAAGCCATGAAGAAGGAGCGCCGCAAGAAGCACAAGCTGGAGAGCCAGCAGAAGGCGGACGCAGAACTCCGGCAGATGGCGGAACGGAAAGCCCGAGCGGAGCAGAAGGCGGCCGAAGAGCTTCAGAACAAGATTGCAGCCTACGTTCCGCCGCCACCTCCAGTAGAAGAACCAGCATCTACAAGGCAGGAGGATTATCCCTTTGCAAGCTTAGAAGACGTCAGGTCTCTCCTTCTCAGCATGCCGACAGACAGAGGCACCGCCGCTTCACGCCGAACACTTGGCGAGCTTGCCCAAATCTTCCTGAGGTCGGATACGGACATGCTCGTGCACCTAATGCGAATACGCAGCAAAGTGCTGTCCTGTGGCGACGACGAGGTGGCCCGCCGCAAACTGGTGCAAGAGTTTGACCGAGCTCTGCAACTCTACACCTTCGTAGCGGCCAGGCTTCTCACTTCAGAGCTCACGCCGCCCGCTGAACGCTACAGAGTGGCAGCCAGATTGCAAGCGAAATCCACTATGATCTCTCACATGATGTTTGAAGTGGGGTCCTGTGGATTCAACCAGGACGCCAGCCAAGACCCGATTTAGACGATAGGAGCAGGCGATCAGAACACGTATGCGTGGCCCACCGAGCGTGTGTATGCATTAGCCTTATTTGCCCATCCGTTGCGCGATACACATGTACTGCTGGCAAAGCACCAATTACTTCTTATCCACCTTGACGTACTCCTGATCCTTCTCTGCATCTGTCGCGCTCTTCTTGACGTTCGCGTAAACGTCGCCAAGAATCGTGAGTGCGGTCGCTCTCCGGTCAAGCTGGACCTCGCTCAGGCCCTTCTCGGTGAGGACGCGCTCGCACACTTCCCGGATGACGCTCTCCACCTCGAGCTTGGCGCCCTTGAACAGCGCGGCGAGCCCTTTCGTAGCGGCCTTCTCCTCGAGCTCCTTCCGCCGCTCGTCGGAGAGACCATTCGTCTCTGCGTTCTGCAGCTCTTCGAAGACCGACTTGAGCTCGAGTGCAGCTCGGACGGTGCCGTATGCTGTGAGGCGATAGAGTGTCAGCTGTAGTGCTGACATGTAAAGGAGCGTAAGTGCACCCACTCTCGCCCATGATATGCGCCGTGTTCTTCGCCGAGTGGAACCACCCGCCGATCCCGAAAGGCGTACCGCTCGCCGCAGAGTAGTGTCTCGCCTTCTGTTTGTACGTCTCGCCGACCGTGTTGAGCAGCTCGACACCGTAGCTCTCGTCCTTTATCTCCTCCGCCTCGATGCTCCAGATCATGCGCACAGACTTTGTGACTTCGGCGACGTTGCCTTGCCCAGCCTGCTCCGTGTAAATGGCAATCTTGCGAATGAGGTTCGTGGTGAGCTGCGTCACGCGTGCATCCCGCGCTTTCGCACGCTCCGCAGCCTGCTTCCGCTCTGCTTCAGCTTTCCGGGCTTTGGCCTCTGGGCTCAACTCCTTCTTCTTCTTCTTGACGGTGGTTGTGGTGGTTGATGGTTGACCATTGGGTCCAGTCGTGGTTGTGACCTGCTGCTCGCTCTCTTCCTCTTCCTCCTCTTCTTCCGGTTCCTGCATTGCGAACGCCGGTTAGCGATGGTCGCGGGCGCAGAGATTGCAGGAGCACGCGTACCTCCTGCATGGCCGCCTTCATCTCCTGCCCCAAGCTGA
Source organism: Symmetrospora coprosmae (assembly GCA_008802785.1). NCBI lineage: Eukaryota > Fungi > Basidiomycota > Cystobasidiomycetes > Symmetrosporaceae > Symmetrospora > Symmetrospora coprosmae. The sequence goes on along the minus strand of VUYT01000011.1, from coordinate 173,560 downwards.
TTGTCCCGATGATGTCCACAAACCGCTCCCCGCCAAACAAGCTGCTGAAGACGGCTTCGGGATCCACGACGCCTTGCCCATCCTCGCCTCCTCCTGCTTTGCCCGCTGACGCGCCGAACTCGTTGTACTTTTTGCGCGTCGCTGGGTCTGCCAAAGTCGTGTATGCGACCGCAATGCGCTTGAAGTTCTCCTCAGCGTGCGGGTCGTTCGGATTCTTGTCAGGGTGATTTTTGATGGCCAGGCGACGGTACGAACGCTTGATCTCATCCTCTGTTGCTGTCACAGTCACGCCGAGGATGTCGTAGTACTCGGTCTCGAGTGGGCGCTCGTCTGGGTGTGGGTGGGCCAACGTCAGTCCTGCGGCGAACGGGAGCAGCCAGTGACGGGATGCGCACCTGTTCCTATCGTTCTGCCCTGCCGACCTGCGCCCTTCTTTGCGGCATTCTCTCTGTGCACTGGCCCGTTGTACGTCTGCGCGCAGCTGCAACAACGTATCTGGAACGACGGCTTTCCCTCTACGGCCGTGCTCGCGAACTGCGCCTTGGTCGGCTTGAGGTATTCAATCTCAGTCTTGCAGTATGGGCAGGTGGAAGAGATGTAGACGCCCTTTGTGCGTGTCTCCAAGATGGGCAGTGTGCCCGTTGAGGTTGATGCCATTGGATCGTGATGTGCGGTTGTGCAGAGCAGACGAGGCGGTTGCGACTGAAAGCGGAGGTCTGCAGTCGCAGTCGCAGCTCTCTCCTTTGGACATCACACACAGCCAGGCCACAAGATGAGCAGCAACAACAGGCTCGTCACCGTCGAGGATGACGATGACTTTGACGTCGACAACATGGACTTTGATCTGCCAACGGATGCTGGGCCGTCCTCCACACCGTACTCGGCCTCGCAGCCCCTCTCGGCCCAGCAGCAGACGCTCCTCTCGCAGTTCACGGGCGCATCCGGCTCATCCTCGCATCCTGCAGGGAGCACCCGCGTGATACCCACGAGCGAGGTCGGCCGCTTCAAGCACTACATCCAGCTCTACCCCATCTACCTCGACGCGCGCCGGCCGCACAAGAACGGCGAGCGGAGGGTCAGCAAGGCAAAGAGCGTGCCGTACCCAAAAGCGCAGGAGATAGCAGAGGTGTGCGGGCGGTTCTTGGGTATAGAGCCTGTGCTGGAACCGGAAAAGACGCACCCGAAGGACTGGGAGAACCCGGGCCGCGTGAGGGTGCTGCTCAAGCACAAGGAGAGCGGGCGGCTCGTGAATCCGGACATCCCCGATAGTGAGTTCCCTCCTCAGAACTGTATCGAACAGCGCTGACTTGCTCTGCAGAATACACGCTTCTCAACAAGGTCGGCGAGATCATCAAGCGCCTGCGCGCACAGAACGGCATCGACCCGCTGAAGGCGAGCGCCATCACCGCGCGGCTGCCGTACCTCAGCCCGGCCATCTCGTTTGGCAGCTACGCAGAGTCGCTCAAGGGAGGAGGTAAGATGGAGCAGATGATGCAGGGCATGGGCATGATGGGCGCACCACCCCCGGAAGACGACGGCGAGGCAAAGAAGCGCCAGGAGGAGCGGGAGTTGCTGGAGAAGCAGAAGATGGCAAAGATGAAGGCTTTACAGAAGCAGGGACGAAGAGTGGTCAGGCGGTGAGGCGGTGTGTATTCGTAGTGGAGCTCTCGCAGCGTGCTCTGAAAGTGCAGGGAAGGCGGAGGCGAGGCAATGGAGCAAGCTGAGTCGCCGGCGCGAGACGCGTCTCGGTTGCGAGCCGCCTCGACATCGGAAATTGATGCGGGACGAGGACGTATGCGTTCCAGCATCGCATGAGGGCACACTAATGCATTGCGACACGCTTATCCATCTAGACTCTCATGGACACGCGTGCGAAGCGAAGACGACTCGGATGCCACGAAGAGCCGAAGAGCTCTGGAGCTTGGCCCCGCCCCCATAGGCATCACCGTGCTGCGCCTGCCAGTCGAGCACGTCTAGATCATGCCCTAGATCGCCCTCTACGTACATAATGCACTCGCTGTGCTCGTTTCGACCCTGCTCTGAGCAGTTCTCTTCGCTGCCTGAAGCCGAGCTTGCCAGCAGCACTGACCGAGAACAAAGGGCCAGCTCCGTGCGGGCGGCCGGACGCGCTAGACTGACTGACTTGGAGGGCTCGCAGCGGTTCATCTCTATCCCTTGCTTCGCTCTAACCGCTCCATACCGCACTCCATTCTACTGCTTCATCGTCATGTCTGCTAACACTCCCTCCCACGGCTGCACGATACGAGCGGGCGATACGGCGATGCAAGTGCGTCGTGTTGCTGCGGCGTCGCTGCGACGCGGTGTTTGGTCGCATGAACAAGGCTCACATGTCGCTTCTTCGATGGACAGCGCCAATTCAAGCGATACCATGCGGATCCCGAGGACCTGGCTACGCTGCAGCGCGATGACATTACGGCGACAATGGCGTTGCCGATCGTCCAGCGCCTTGGCGACTGCGGCCCACTGACTACAGGCGTCCTGAAGTCTATCATGGCGTGCGAGAGAGGCCAGAAGGGCCTGATACTGGTCATTCTGCAATGCGCTCCGCCTCGTGGCAAGACAGGCTTCACGGACCTCTACACAGGCGATATCGTTGGCGAGGCTAAGAAGCATTGGGGCGACAAGATCGAATTCGTGCACTTGGTTCGTTGTCGTGGCTTCTGCTACGTCCTGAAATGATACTGACACTCCCCTCAACGTTGATAGAACTGCATGGATTGCAAGGGTGGACCGGCTACTCCCGAGGACACCTGCCCCCCTCCGGGTACCGACATTGTCTGGATCCTGCTCATCATCGAGAGTGAGCGTCATCACTGTCAGGCTGTGCTTGCTAGCTCGCTTCCCGCTGACTTGTATGCAGTTCTCGTCAAAATCATCATCAATGGCGGGGTGCATGTCGTGCGCATCACTCTCGTCGGCGACATCGCTCGCGATGTCTTTCACGCCTCGTATGCAGCTCCCGAATGGGGTGACAGGGCTCACAGCGTCTCTCACCCCGGGGGCCTGCGCTTCTGGAAACCTTCTGCGACATTCAGATCGTATCGCTTCCTCGAGGACTGGGGCAAAGCGCTAGCACCGCCTCTTTACTCATCCGAGGAATTGAAGGGCATCGTACACAGGCTCAAGAATATCTCTCAAGGGCATGGCGTGACTCGACGTCTCTTTCCAATGTCGTCGACAGCGTCCGAGGGCATTGCCGACATGCTACAGACGGCGCACTACGCTTCCTTGGGCAGCCAGGGCCCGTCTAGCTCATCTCAGCGTGCACTGGACTCCGACATCGACTGTGTTGAGCAGCGTGAGCAGACCACGTTAAGGATCGCCGCCGCAATGCTTACACAGCTAACGTTGTGCCTTCTCCGCTATCCGCCAGTCACCTTCTACGCGTACCACGATCGTCGGGCTTTCGACGCGACTTTCGAGCAGTCGTCGAAGTTGATGGACGCTGCTAGTGAGTGCAGACTTCTGACTGTAATACGTGCCTGACAGACCGAGGAACTGATTCTGTGTCTATTTACGCAGCTGCAAAGAAGCTCGTATCTCTCCGCAAGAAGATTCCGCTGCAATGCGGGCGCTTTGAGGGAGATCCGATGTGCGTACCTGGAGCATGTGAGTGGATGGGCGCATCTATGTCTTCTCGCTTCCCGCTGGCGCTTGTATCGCGCTGACACGAACCTGGCCCGCGCAGACATGTGTCTGAAGGCCGTCCACCAGTGGGCCTTTGTTGTCCCTCGCCTCTACGATCTCGCAGGGCTGGACAAGTACAGATACGGCTGCCCCAAGAGCATCCAAGATGTCCTCACCAATGAGCCCGTAGCCATCACGGTCCCCGAGCACGGTCTCAAAGTCAGATGTCCGAAATGTGGTCAGCGTGCGTAGTACTTTAGCCTTCCGGCGTTTACAGCAGAACCTGACATCAATCTTCTACCGATCTGAGCAGAGCCCAAGCCGAAGTCAGATCCTCTGCGCTTTGTATGTGGAATGCCCGTCATTCTGGATACACACCACAAAGGCTGCACGGAGGTCACTCCGGTGGTCGACGGGGTACCAGCCTTGAGCACGGGGCTGCTCGAGCCGCTGCACAACGAGTCCACGTGCGATCGGATCCATGTAGAGCTCGGGAATTCTGTCTTGACGGGCATGCAGGAGGCCAATCTTCGGACTCACTTCAACACAGTCAAGCGACCGGACATGACGTGAGTCAAGCTTCACCTGTATTGACACCATGCTGACACGAAGGTCGATATTGCCCACACTGCGTCAATGTACCGCTCTGCACAGAGCTGCGATCAGGGCCATCTGGCCTGGCTCGATGACGCAACTGCGGGCTGACGAGTACGGCAATTGGGCTAAGACGGTGAAGACTCGATGGTACAGCACGTTGGCTGTAAGTGCAACTAGCTGTTTGCAGCGCTTAGCCTGCCGACTGGACATAACGCTCACCCACTCTCTCAGGGTGACGATGGCGACACTGAGATGGATCCGGAGGATCCTTTGCATACCATCATGGAATCCGTCTTCAGTCAATCGAGCGAGATGATGCCGGAGGATGCGGACGAGGCTCTGTTCGAGCAGCAGATGCTTTCGGTCGTAGACGACGTGCTGTAAGCGGAGCGCGGAGCTAGCTAGGTGGCGGGGACAGTAGGGCAACGCGATACTTGGCAGGTTTCGTGAGCTCGCGCCACGCAGACGCAGACAACGATGTATTTGTATAGAGAAGCCGGCCCTAGCGGGGACCCTGTAAGGATGATAGCGAGCACACGCGCAAAAAGAGGGGAGCCGCGCAAGGACGCCGTCAGAACTGACGGAAAAAAAGAGTTCGACTCCGGATTTGAACCGGAGACATCCGGATTTGCTGTTAACAAGCAGGATTAGCAGGGCTCACGAAAGAGGCAAAGGGAAATGCGGCGCACCAATCCGACGCTCTAACCCCTGAGCTAGTCGAACCTTTGCAAACTCGAGATAGTTTACGAATATATACTTTGTGTAGTAGTTGAGTACTGGCTGAAAGATCGTAGGCAAGGACTTGTCGCGCATACAGATGGACTATTGCGAGACTGAAAGACAAAGCAGTGACTACTTGTGACAACGCCTGCGCTGTGCAAGTCTGGTTTTCGCTAAAGATACAAGGTTGTTCGCGCAGTAAGAGAACCACAAGGCGCAGCGGTCCGCTTTCCCTTGTCAGGAGCACCGAAGCGCACTTCAGACTTTGGGGATGGTCTCAATGAGACCTTTGAGGTAGGCCGTGAAGGCGGCCTGTATATACGAGTAAAACATTGTCAGTTGAATGCAAGCGCGCCTTGAGGAGACTGGGTCCGGTGCACACCTGGCTTGCGCCCGTGCCCCTTTGGAGACAAGCGCACAGAGGGACAACATCGTTGGCGAACTTGGTGCGGTCGAGACCGAGCTTCAAGAAGCTGCATCGCTTTGCTGGGTCGGTCTGGTACCTTGCCATGTATGCAAGGGCGAGGAGAATGACCCGCTTTGCCGGCCCGCTAAAGTTGCTCCGCAGAGCATGGGAGAAGTGGCCGCCCTTGAGGTTGAAGGCAGCAGTCTTGAGGAGCGTGATGTCCTGCAGCTTGAGGACGGCATGGAAGAGAAGCCAGTCGCTCTGATGCGCACAACGAAGCCGAGGATGTCGTCAGTACTTGGCGAGGAAACACTATCGACTGCTTGCTTAACGCTCACCTCCTCGCAGGCCCTGCCTGCTTTGAGCGCGTTGACAAAGGCGCAGAACGGCTTAGTGGGGTCCCGCAGAGCCGGAACTCTCGGACCCTGGCCCTGCTTCTCCAGCTGGCTGACCTCAACCACCTCGACGTCTGAGTCCGAGTCTGCTGCACGTCCAGCCTGCTGACCTCGGCTGCGAGCGCTTGCCGAACGATTGGCGACCCGCTGCGGGCTGTACTGCTGCTGCTGGCGCGGAGGAGGGACGCGCGAAGTGTTGGCGTGGGGAAGGGGGCGCGAGGTGCTGGATTGAGAGACGGCACGCGAGACGTTGCTAGTAACGACATGGCGAGTATCCACCTCGCGAGCAGAGCCATCGAGATTGCCAGCACGCTGAGTAGCGCACTGCAGCACTTGCGATGCTGTGTGAACCGCGGGCGCGCCCAGGCCTGTGCGAGTGAGGAGCGTGCCCGAAGCGCTGGCGATGGGGAAGCTGTAGGCCGAGCACGCGCATACGTCAGAGGGCAATCCTGCTCATGTGCCTCAGAAGGAAACAAACATACTTGACGTCTTTGCCGTTCTTGAGTGCGTCCACAATCGCGAGTCCGATAGCAGGAGCCGCCTGCTCAGCCTCTGCCATCGATGCGAAGCGCGGCATCTGCTCCTCCTCTCTGGCGCGCGCAATTCGATGCAATGCAAAGTGGTCAGCGGCTTTCAGGCATCCTGAGAATCTTCAGAGAGAGCAGCTTACTCGGCTTGCTTGCGATAGAACTCCAGCTCTCGCTCTCGCTCGCTGGCCTTGTACTTCTTGACGGCCTCGATGGCCCATAGCTGCTTCTCTGTATCGTTGAGGTGATCAGGCGCACAAGACACCCAGTTCGACGCTCGCGTGCTCCTGCCGGAACCCTGGAACACAGCTTTGGAGGTCGAGGCTGCGGGCCCGATAGGGCGCGAGATGGAGACGTTCATGCCTTTGACGTTGAAGTGGCGCGAGGCTCCTTTAGCGAGCGCGGTAGCCGGGTCCTGCGCCGACAGCGAGTCGATTCCGCACTGGAGGAGAGATCTGCACAACAGATCAGTCTGCGCGATCTGGCGCGCAGCGGCGAGCTATACCGGCGGGTCGCTCACTCGTGGACATTAGCCATCCTTGCCTGAGTGGTCTGCTTGCTCGAAGAGACCTTCTTCTTCCTCTGACTGCGACTCAGGTTGTAGCCCGCAGCCTTCTTCGTGCTCTCAAGGGTGTGAATGTTAGCCATTGTAGAGTCGGGAAGGGTGGAGAAGCTGCTGGAGTATGTGGGAATGGGGAAGTAGACTCTGTGCGGGATGAATGAGGAGAAGACGAGAATCAGAAAGGAGAGAAGCGAGCTCATGTGCAAAGAAGGTAATTGCTGTCAGTCTCATCATGCTGCAGTGCAATGGTATTGGGGAGGTGCTGGGGAGGCGGCGAGGTCAGTGTGGTGGGGTGCTGGAGATGGGACGGAGGGGCGGCGGCGGGGGAGCAGGGGTCGGCTGGGGGTCGAGCTGGGGGTCGGCTGGGGGTCGGCTGGGAGGCAGCTGGAGGTCGGACAGGCTGTCAGATGGCACAGGCGAGGCACCAGGCAGCAGACACAGAGCACGAGCAGCTGCAGCAGAGAACAGGGAAGCGGTAGCATGTAATCATTAGTATCTAAGCTGCACCACAATCCTGCCCGTGTTGCGAGAAGTCAGCTGTCTGAGCTGAGAGCCTGCAAGCTGAGAGTGGGCCTCGCCTGGGTCTGCTCCTTCTCGCTCTCGCCGACTCCTCTGACCGCCACTACCGTGCAGCGCAACACTCTCATTTCATTCGATAGCAGTACCTTCGTCACTTCGTCATGCAGTACTCATACCCATCTCTGCCTGCGCCTGCGGCGCCCTCGCTGGACCAGACATTCTCGCTCGAGGCGGAGACTCAGACATGCGGGCCTCAAACGTACTATATGCAGGAATGGCTGCGGCGCGAATACGTGGCGGTGGACAGCCACGCCGTGTCCACGTCAAAAACGGATCTCTTCAAGGACTGCGGCGCTGCCATGAGGCTGGCAGGGTATCCGAAAATCAGCGAAGGGGAACTCGGGAAGGCACTGAAGGCCGTCTTCTGGCCACGATGGCAGATAGGCGAGTACCGACCGAAGGGCAGGAATGGGAGGAAGGAGCGCCATTGTGAGCCAATTGATGCTGCTGCTGCTGCTGCTGCTGCCGCGGTTGAAGTGTCTCTGATCTTGATTCGTCCGTTCTAGACCAGTACATCCGGAAGCGCTCTTCGCTAGACGAGATGCGCCAGAGCTGGAGACCAGCCCCAGCTGGACAGCCCGAAGGCCGGTTCCTCCCGCTGCCACACAGACCGGGTCAGATCGCAACGACCTCGCAGACGCCCGCATTCGCCCCACCCCATACCCCTACGACCCCGGTATACCCCGCCGGCCTTCAGTCCGGCGACCCAGCTTCAGTGTTCTCTTCGCCGAGTACCCAGTACGGCGGCCCAGCTTCGATATTCTCTCCGCCAAGTACCTCAAGCACGGGCTCCAGCTCGATCGCTGTTTCCCCTTCGATCTCCACTCCTCCCAGCTTGCTGCACATCTCGCCCTTCAGTATCGCACCTGGCCCGCCCACATCCGACAATGGCACCAACAACGACTCTTTCTTTGCCGACTGGGCAGCGTGCGACGCCTACTTGGAGATCAATGCTCCGTCAATGCAGCAGCTTATGGGGATCTCGTCAAGGCCGCTTAGCATGACCCAGGAGGTCAAGGATCTTCTGATGCTTCCCGTACAATCGTAGATCCGTAGATAGGCAGCAAGGGCCTCCCCACAACGCGCTAAACTTCTCATCTCCCATGCCGCTTCCGGCTGCTTCAGGGCCTCGACACATACTGGCTGCGAGTAAGACCCTACCACCGCTTTTCGCCTTTCTTCAGCTTCTCCCGTGCATACTACTGTTCGCCTTTCTTCAGCTTCTCTCGTGCATAGCTTTTCCCTTTCGCCCGAATCTTGGGCTTTGTCAATCTAGAGAAGCCTCCGTGTCTGCTACTTTGTCTGCGCCCTGCTCGTGCAACATAGATTCTATCCGTCCGTCTTCCCTGCCTCGCCCTTGTCCTTGCCTGAGAGTGCTGATAGGGATGCCAGCCGGCACCTGACTGAGCTCCAGCAGATGCGCAGCGAGATGCGGCTGAAATATCGTGAGCCGGGTATGTGAGGATTTTCAGGATATTTCGGCCGTTGGAGCTGCTGGAGGCGAGAGAAGGAGGAGGGGAAGGAGGAGGAGAAGGAGGATGAAGGAGTCAGCACTTCGGGGCATGTCAGGGCTAAGGAGGAATCAAAGGGAGTCATTTCGTGTCGTCCAATTAGTTTTAGCGTCAGTAGATGGCTGCAATCGCTCTCGAGTCTCATTCGCGTGCAATTGCGTCAGATGGGAGCGGTCGCAAGGAGCGCCGCGAACTGCAGCTGCCCCCCTATCCAGCCTTGTCGCTCGCCGTGCTTGCCCTCTTCCGCACCGACAGCACCAAGTCGCAGCCATGGACAAGGTCTACCTTGATCTACGCGGGAAGCGGCTCGAGATTGAGCGCGATGTCATGCTCAGCCTGCCCGAGTCTGTGCTGCTGTGAGTCCTCCTCTCCGAAACAACACGCTCGGAAGGGCGCGGCGGCGTGACCTGACGACGTGATTCACAGATGCCTGTTCCCGAACGGCGTGTCGCTTGGAGAGCAGATGGACATTGAGGATGTGCTCTACGTGGATGTGAGTGTTCCCACCTCGCTGCTGCTGCTGTTGCTGACCTCCGTGACAGTTCGACGGGGACTGCCTCGAGTACCTCCTGCACTTCTTTGACCGGGCGCGATGTGAGCAGCAACGACAACGTGCACCGCAGCATCAGCTGACACTCCCCGAACAGACGACTTCTACGGCGCACCCAGCTCTGCCCTCCGCCAACAACGCCAGATCGCCGAGGCAGCCGCCCCGCAAGGCGTGCACGTCCAGAACCAGAACCCGCTCTTCTACAAGCAAGCCGTCATTGTCCTGCGGGAAGAGCTCGAGTTCTTTGCCATCCCACCGAAAGAGGCTGCTGCACAGGGTCCAGATGGCCCAGCAACGGACGAGCACGGCAACGCCAACCCAGCCTTGATGACGCTCAAGGCGGAGTGCGGGAGGCAGCTCCTCGACCGGAAGAGCATCTTTACGGCGCTCCAGCGGAACGTCAACAGGGAGAACAATGTCGCCGAACAGCATCTCATCGATATGCTGTGCATGAGGTGCGTTCCAACCTCCCGCTTCTGCGACTCTGGCTGACGTGTTTGTCACAGCGGCTTTGAGCGCGACAACGAGTGGGGCTACCGCTCGATGGAGCCCAACCGGTGCTGCATCACGTCCATTGCGCTGGTCCCGCTCAAGACGGGCATATCGCAACCGCCAGTCTCGACGGATCCCAACACAGCCATTGATTTTGACGCGCTCGAGGGAGGGTACAGCCCGCCCGAGATCAACGTCAACTCGTCCCAGCTCGCGACAGCACAGAAGCTGTTGCTCTTCTGGAGGAAGCCGGCGGTGAGCGTCTTCGCTTCTACTTTGTGTAATGCATGCTGACTCTCCCCGCACATAGAGGAAATGCTGGTGGGATGCGCTTGATCTCGGCGTGTCGGATATCGTTGGTGCCGGCACGCCCTCGAGCAGCCTCAAGGTGCACGTCCGGCGGATCTGGACGCTCGAGCTCAGCTGCATCTGAACCCCGTCAATGTGCGCTCCTCCTCGATATTGTTGTATAGAGTACCGCATCGCCATGCTGTGATACCCTCTCTGTTTTCGCAATGCCACCATCGCGTCACGTCATGCATGCATGCACCTCCTTTCCGGTTATCCCTGTCCCTCCGAGTCCCTGTGGCGTCTCCTCTCCGTGCTGTCCGCATTCTCCAGACGGCCTGAGCGGCGCCCGGCACAGGTACGGAGAACGGGAGAGTGTGCTGCTCTGCTTTCTGTTGATCAACTGCGCATACACACGCATCTCGCTCGAACGTAGCATGGATGCCATCAAGGACATCGCCCAGCAATGCACATGAAACCCGTCTCCCCCTCTCCTCCGCAGGCCGCGTCCGGGCCACGTGAGCTCGTCCAGGTCTCGCTTCCAGGTCTGTCTGGATCCATAAAGGCCACCTTCGTCGACCTGAGCAGCGATGGACCGGCACAAACGACCGTGGCGGACCTCGTACAGCTTCTCCTGCTCGAGGATGGACCCGATATCGTCCAGGAGCTGCAATGCTACGCGGATGGGCGTCAGGCTGCAACAACCACACTGCCCGGTCCCGAATGCTGGAGCCTGCAGCGCGCCATCATAAGCCAGCCAAACCGCAAGTGGACAGATGCAGAGCTCCTTGAGCTGTCTGCCAGCGGCAGTGAGCGCCCTCTGGCTTGGTATGGCGTTGCTCGGCCCCAACTGACAGAGACGCCTAATACCCGCGCAGGCCCGCTTGACGCGACGATCCCGCTCGCGTCGGTCGTGCCGTCCTCGAACACCAGCAGAGACAGGCCCAACCTGCCTGCACGCATGTTCTCGGACTTTGCACTGACGGCGCACCTCCAGGTCCCGCTCATTCGGCTCGTCTACCTGCCGTTCCAGCTCGAGATCACCTTCCGGCACATCCCAGAGATCCCAGAGGGCTTCACCTACCCCTGGTTCACGGCACGAGAGACGACCGCTGCAGATGTCGTCGAAGGCCTCCTCGACGAGCATGGCATCCGGAAGCTCGTCACGCAGGGGTCCAAATCGGCCAGAGTCGAGTACACCCTGACCGTCAACGACGAGGGTGAGTGCAATCTTGCTCCGAGCAATGCGCTGCTGGACTGACTCAGTCTTGCACACAGTCCTGCTGCCCACAGCTCAGGTCATTGCCCATCTGCAGTCTGTCTCAAGCGCTGGTCCACCCTACGAGATCCAGTTCTCCATCTCGGAAGCATGGTTCGCTCGCATCGGGACCGTCGCAAAGAGCTTCTCCCGAGCTCTGCAGCGACCAGGGATTGGAAGCCGCTCGCCTCCAGGATCTCGCACTGCCATCGCAACTCAGCGTCCTCGCTCACCGGAAGAACCTCCAAGCTCAACGACCGCATCCGCGTGGCGGCCAGCCAGCATCTTTGGAAGCCTATGGACGAGTCCGCCTGCCAGTCTGATTACACAGCAAGGAACAGTGAAAGCAGTTGGAGCGACGCAGGCAGGGCAGGCGGCGACCGAAGCAGGCGAGGAGGACGCAGAGGAAGGCGAAGGCACGCTCAAGGGGATTGAGCAGGCAATGAGCCATGCCAAGACGCTCTCTCCTCAAACAACAGGCGTCAACGGCGCTCCAGCGTCGAGCAGTCGCCTCTCCTCACTATTTGACGCTTGGCGGCAACCGGAACCTGCGGCAGCGGCGTTGCCGAGCGCATCACCACTGGTCGAGCAGAGCACTGTGCGTGCTCGCATGGTCAGCGAGCCTGTCATGGCCGACGACTTCAAACGCGCTAGTCAGCTCATCCTGGACCCGGCTGGCAAGCTCGGTCTCGGCCTTGAGGAGGGCAGCGAGGGTGAGGGCGACGACGGCGGAGATCCCTCGAGCGAGTCCTTGGTAGACAGCTTTGAGGCATTGATGAAAGAGCTAGGCATAAAGGACGCGCAGAAAGCAGCCATGCGCATGCTCGACGATGATCGGAAAAGATTCCTAATCGCGCAGCAGAGGCAGGCGGCATCCGGCGCCGGCTCATCGGCATCAACCGTGCGCCCGGTTAGAGCAACCAGGACTGGACCGGAGCCTAGTCGCAAGTCAACAGCCCTGGTTTCCGCATCATCAGTAGAAAGCTCGACATCCCGACAGCGATTCTCGCTGGCTGGCATGGGCTGGTCATCCGCGAGTCTCGCCCTGCCATCACCGACCATCTCGGAGCAGGATGTCACGCCTCGTATAGAGCGCAAAGACCCCTTCGCGACTCCCCCAACTATCGACACGTCGGCTTCAGCAGCCACAAGCGAAGCAGGAAGCCCCGTTATCCCGGCGCCCCTACTCCAGACCGCTACAGGCTGGAGCTCGTGGTTCTCGGCCGGTTCGCCAGCCAAGCTACCGGAACGAAGCGCGGGCGCTCTTGCTCGAGGGACTCACGCGTCGCGAGGCTCCGAAGCGAAGGACACCCCAGCATTCTACATCAGTCAGATCAACTCTGGCAAGGTCGTCCAGACGAGTCTCGTCAAGCATCTCATTGCGCTCCGTGTTCGGCTTGCCACGGCACAGCTATCCTGGATCAAGGACTTTCTCGACAACAGCGGGATCGAGGCTTTAGAAGGACTTCTCAAGCGGATCACTACGACAAGCGGAGGCGTTGGCAGCAAGCGGGTCACCACGCTCAAGGAGGACTCGAGCGAGCTCGACGAGTCGATGCAGATCGAATGCATCAAGTGTCTGAGGGTCTTGATGAATGCAGAGGTACGATGCTAGACCATCAGCCCTTATGTCACCTGTCAGCTAACTCTCCTTGCGTACAGGCCGGCTTCGACAGGGTACTCGGAAGCAGCAACGTCATCACCTACATCACCTACAGTCTGCACACGCACTCACTCAAGCTCCAGTCTCATGTCGCCGACGTGCTTGCTGCCCTCTGCATCTTGTCCGTAACGTCTGGCCATGCCATTGTCCTGGCCGCATTCTCCGACTTCAAGGTCAACTACAACGAGTCCTTCCGCTTCGAGTACCTTGTCAGCAGTATCGCCGTCCCAGACCATGACGGCGCCAGCGATGCCGGTGCACCGGACGAGGAGCAGGAGGACGAGGCTGGACTGTGGGAGTACCGAGCAGCCGGGATGGCGCTCATCAATGCGCTTGTCAACGGCCCGAACGATCTAGAGGATCGTATTGCGCTTCGGGACGAGTTTGCGCGGAGGGGCCTGAATGAAGTCATGACTGTCAGTCGCGCAGATCTCGCTGCCAGACGGAGCGGTGGGCGCCCATAGCTGATGCTGATCTGTCCATCCTCCTCATCAGACGCTGCGGTATACAAGTCCACCCGATGCCCTCCTCACTCAGCTCCAAGTCTACACCGAGGAACGGCAAGATGATCAAGAGGAGCTTCACGAGAGACAGAGGACTAGGAGGTTGCCAGCTGGAGAGAGCGCCCAGCCTGGCGTCTCTGCATACGCGGAGCTCGTCGAGCTGGCGGAACGCTTTCCTGAGCATTACTCTGCTTTGCTCGAGCACACGAAGCAGTACCTGCGGATATGTGGGCGAGAGGTGGATGAGTGAGTACTGAGATACGATGATTGGCCGGAAGCACAGGCTGAGACGCCTTCATGCACCAGCACCTTCCGGCAGCAGCTTCTCCGCATGCTCGCTACCTTTGTCGACACTCTGCTCGAACTCGATGATTTCGAGAGTAGCTGGGGCACAAACATGTCCGCCTTTTTGCTAGCTATTGAAGACATTGTCGGCAAGCAAGCTCTAGTAACCTCGAGCCGGAATGCCGACACCGCCAATGTGCCAACGAGCTTCCTGGACGAGCTCGAAACTCTCCGGAAGAAGGTCGAGGAACTGAGCGACGAGCGGGCGTCTCTGAAGGAACAGCTGGAGGAAAAGACCGCCTTAGGCAATACCCTGAAAAGCCTGCCTCTGCCGGATCCAAGCGCGCCAGAGACGCCGGTGAAGGGCGACAAGGGCAACGTGTCAGGCGTCATACAACGCCTCGTGCAGAAGGAGAAGGAAGTCCTGAAGCTACAAGCCGAGGTGACCAAGCTCTCAGCCAGCAAGGGCCGAAGCGAGGATGCAGAAGCCGCAAAGAAGGAGAGGGCGGAACGGAACCGGCAGTGGGCCAATCTGATGGAGGAGATTGCCAAGAACAAGGCGCAACTGGCGGACCAGGAGGCCATGCTCGAGAGCCGAGAAAAGGAGAATAAGTACTTGAAGCGGGCCCTGGAAAGCGTCTACACCCGCTTCCAGGCGACCATGGATGGGCAAGCGGGAGCGGGGGGTTCTGGCCATGTCAGCGAGGCGTCTTCCGCCAACATTGATGCCGAGCTCATCGTTTCTAGGACGATCGAGACTCTGGCACAGCGCGATGCCGAAATTAGGGAGCTGAAGGAGGCCATCGACAAGCTGAAGAAGGAGCTCCAGGGCAGCTTGAGCGCGCGGCCTCTGCCACCTCCAACAACTCCAAGCCAGGTTGCTGTCGAAGCGATCATCCCAGCTACTGCTAAAGCACCGATAGCTGCGAGCAGTACCGCGCCTCGTGTATCTCCGCCCCCTCTACCGCCACCGCCGCCGCCTATCGGAACATCTCCTTCACCGCCAATAGCAGCGAATGGAGTCACGACAGGGACGACAGCCATGCAGTCACCCGCGGCACCAGCCCCGCCGCCGGCACCCTTGCGCAGTATGAGCATAAACGGCTTCGCTGCAAATATACGCGTAGCGAGACCAGCTCCGAAACCCCCGACGCACCCAGCAGCCGCAATGCCAGTTTCGCATCCTGCTCAAGGCGCATTAGGTGCCCCTGCACCTCCGCCTCCCCCGCCTCCACCCCCATCGATAGGTCTCGGCCTGCCTCATCCAGGCATCTTGCATCGATCTGTGACTTTGCCCCTGCCACCCAAGTCACCAGGATTTGGCCCGTCCGCAGCGGGAGGAGTGCCGCTTCCACCTCCACCGCCGCCTGCACCGGGTGCGGCGGGCATATCTCGACCACCTCTGCCTTTTGCCGGTGCGATCAGGGGAGCGGGCAGTGGGCCGGCACCGCCGGCGCCTCCCAGCGTGATCACTCCGACGATAACCCTGCAGAGGAAGGCCACGCGTCCGACAAAGAAGATGAAGCCATTCTTCTGGCAGAAGATCGCACCACAGGCCGCTGCTGCGACTGTCTGGTCATCCCTTGAGACGGATAGCTTGCAGTTGGACCTGACCGAGCTGGAGGCCGCCTTCTCTGCCGAGAGCAAGGACAAGCCGCTAAAAGCACTGCCTGGAGACGGTCCTGGCAAACCGAAAGTGACATCCCTGCTGCCGATATCCCGAGCGCAAAACATCGCCATCATGCTGGCGCGCATGCGCATATCGCATGCGGCAATCCGCGATGCCATCCTTCAGATTGACGACAAGAAGATGACGATCGACAGGCTCAAAGCTCTCAGAAGCTTTGTGCCTAGCTCGGACGAAGTGAAGAACATTTCTAGCTACACTGGAGATTTCGCTGCACTCTCGGCGAGTGATCAGTATTTCCGGACGGTGCGTCTCTGGTCGCAGGCAGCGTGCGGGATGTGCTCTCGCTGACTCTCCTGCACTCATGCTCAGATCATCGTCATTCCACGCTTCGGCGAGCGTCTCACTTGCATGATGACCAGGCGGCGCTTCGAGATGGACCTCGAAGAACTGCGACCTGAGCTGTCGATCTTGCGCAATGCGACGGATGAGCTGCGAGCCTCGACCAAGTTCAAGACGGTCCTCCAGATAGTCCTAGCTGTCGGGAACACCCTGAATGCGGCTACCTTTCGAGGCAATGCGCAGGGCTTCCAGCTGGAGGCGCTGCTCAAGGTATGTCATCGGGCCGGCCATCGGCGAAACGCACCAGCTGAGACCTGGCTCGCCCGTAGCTCAAGGATACGCGAGCAACAATAACCGCTCCAGGCGCGACTGCTGGGACAGCCACGCTCTTGCATTACGTTGCCCGGCTGCTGATGAAGCAGAGCGACGGCTTGATCAACTTCCTGAGTGAGAGTCCGCATGTACAGGCGGCGTCTCGAGGTGCGTCTGCGCTGTTTGCATCTAGAGGGAGTCTCCACCTGCTGATGTCACAGTCTGCGGACGGCTCTGCAGTGTCGGCTGCTACGGTAGCTGCGTCTGTCTCTGCCGTTACGAATGCCATCTCGGCGGTTAGAGCCGAGCTCGACATTATGAAGAGGTTGCCTACGTCGAGCCCGATCGACCGCTTTGTCCCAGTCATGGAGGTGGGCGTGATTACGTTTGAGCGCTGTTGCGCAATTGACCTGACCAACCCACCGGTGCCCTGGCAGTACTTTGTGGCCGAGGCCGAGCCGGCGATCCTAGCGTTGACGGCGATGTCAGTCCAGCTGGACACGGACCTGTGGGCACTACTGGAGTACTTTGGCGAAGATCCAGCAACAGCCAAGCCAGAAGACGTCTTCACAACGGTCGCCTCGTTTTCACTTGCCCTTCAGCTGGCCGAGGAGGACATCCTGGACGAGGAGCGAAAGCTGGCCAAGTCGAGCGGGGCAAAGGGCAAGGGCAAGACGGACCTCGGGCTGAGCGCCAGCGGGCGAAAAGTCAGCGATGGCAAGCGCTCAATAGGCAGGGGCGGGTTTGATAAGGCACTGCGAGACATCAAGTCTGGCACGGCGGTCCGGCGGCAGCGGCAGGAAGGGAGCACTAGCCACCGCCCGCAGTCGCGGATTTTCCTGGACGGTGCGAGGCGGTGATTGCTGATCATATCGTGTATATATGGACCGGGGTTTTCGAGCGTGTTGTTGTGTAGGCCTTGAAGCGCGTTTTGCCATCGTTCGCTTTCGTCGCTCTGACGTTGCGAATGCGCCTTGCCTCCGTTCGCACTGGCTCGGAGCAACGAGCGCGAGCAACGATGCCACCACGTCCATCGCGCAAGCGCAGGAGCGAGTTTATCGACAGCGACTCGGATGAAGAAGACGCCAGCAATGTGCGCGCGTCTGGCAAGAAGGCAGCGACCGCCCGCCCGACGCCGACGCCATCAGCATCTGGTCGCACGCTCGCAAAGGCCACGGGGAGCTCTTCCACAAGCAGTCAGGGAGCAAGTGCACGCTCTGCGACGAGCACAACCACCTCGCGATCGCCAGCTACGGCGCAGCTCGCATCGACCGTGTCCGACGCCGACGATTCCGAGGATCAGGGACAGGCTCAGGCTCAGACAGAATTAGGCGCCGACGCACCCTGCGGTCACAGCCTGCAGGTCGGCTTGGACAAGCTACCGCCCGAGATACTGCTAGAGATTCTCGGCTACCTGATCGACACGTCCAGCGAAGAGCGCAAGCAGCGCCTGGCGGATGGCGACGCGCCGCGCTTACCTTCCGAGGACGCGTTCCTCATCTCGCTCATGCGCATCAAGGTGTTTGCCGCGCAGGCGAAGAAGCAGTTCTGGAGCGAGATAGAGCTCACCGAGAAGCGGCAGGTGCGTTACGCGCGTGCGAAAGGTCCCGCACTATGGTATCGGACGCCTGGTATCTGATGCGTCCGTTTGGAATGTGCAGTGGGAGAAGCTGCGCAGATGGGTCAAGCCCCGCGTGAGCCGTTTCAAGGCCAAGACTGGGCCAGCAGAGATACCTCTCGACCAGTCGCTGATCACGACGCTCAACATCGAGCTCAAGAAACCAGGCGAGGGATTCGGAGGCTTGGACGGGAGCTGCTTCGAGCAGATGAGGGAGCTCGTGCCCAGGGTTAAAGTTGCGGGATCAGGCGATGACACTACAAAGGAGGTGGATGGGCAGCAAGTCGTCATGTTTTCCGAGGTCCGGCATCTCCGCATCAGGATGAACGAACAGATCCGCTTGATCAAGCGCTTACCAGACAGCGATGACAGCTACATCGACTGCATCACCCGCTTGGTCTGTCCGACGCCGACTCAGCCATCGCTTCTCACACATCTTTCGATTTCGAATACCGTCCCAGAGCCGTTCCCGCATGTCCTGAATCTGATCTCGCGACTGCCGAACCTCAAGTCACTCGTGGTAGACAACGTCCTCGCCGTTCCAGGGTACGACAGGACCACAGTAAACAGCTTCACCGTCAATCTGCCGCACCTCACATCCTTCACGCTGCGCAACTCGCCAGGCATCGGTTTCAGCCAGCACACGGGCTTCAGCTTCCTGCTCCGACCGGCTGCTCCCCCTGCTGCTGGCACAACCAGCACAACGGCAGACAACGCTACGCCAAGAGGTCTTCAGAAGCTCTGCCTTCGAGACGCTCGCATCGACTCGGACTTTCTCAGCCAGGTTCTCGAGAGCAACAACCACACGCTCAAGCATCTCGAGCTGGGCTCGGCCGAGCTCCCGAGCTGTCTCAGCCGCGACGGCTTGGCTCATCTAGTCAGTAACGGGACCTACAGCCTCGACACTGGCTTCTTCTTTCCGGTTGCCCTGCTGCAGGAGTTGCGTAGGATGGGGAATGACGCGCTGGCCATCTGCCGCAATTTGGTCACAGCCTCGCTGGGCGGCCTGCTCTGCGTCTCGCCGGCTCTCCTAGATACGCTAGTGGAGCTGCAGCGGGACAATGGCGGGACCTCGAGGCTTGAGACGCTCTCGCTTGTCAACGCCTGGCCGATGCGCCCTCTCCGTCCGAATAACGATCCAGACGCAGAAGCCGAGGTTGCTGCCATCGAGGCGAACCCCAGCGGTATTGCACCGGGCGACGTCCTTCGTGCTGTAGTCGAGCAGGGCCTGAAGATCAAGAGGCTCGAGGTGAAGGGAATGGGCAAAGAGTGGGACGTGGAGAATCAGGTGGACGCGAAAAAGCTTAAGGAGGCGTGCGAGGAGAGGGACATCGTCTTCATACAGCGGGAGTGATCGCGCCTCTGTGCCATCACCTGGTGGAGCCTACGAGAGTGGGAGAATCGTGCATGTAGCTTGGCAAATGCAGTGCAGGGCAGTGCGGTTTACGCACATCCGTTCCCGTTCGTGCCAGTGTCCCTCTCTGTGCCTGAGGAGTTTCGGCCGAGTCACGCTTTCTGTGCGCTTCTCAGACCAGGAGCAACACCTCTCTGACAGCATAGCATAGCAGCAACAGCAGCCATGAGTACGGCAGCATCAGCATCAGCGTCAGCATCGCCGCCCTCGGATGGCATCGCCGCCGACATGACGCCCGAGCAGCGATACGAGCTCATCACGCGCGGGCTCGCAGAGGTCCTCGGAGGGGACGCCATCCTCGCAAAACTGAAAGAGGGCAAGCCATTGAGCCTGTACTGGGGCACGGCACCAACAGGAAGGCGTGAGTGATGATCAGTGTGCTGCTGTGCCTGCACAGCTCCAACTCACTGGAGCTGCGAACGGGGATGATGGCTCCCCTGCTGCCCGGGTTGCTATGCGCGCCTGGGCCTGTCAGTGCCAGGACGCTACTCGAGTATGAGCGCGCCGAGCTGAAGCTCTCCTCCCTGTCTGATGCACGTCGCCCCCGTAGCCCACTGCGGCTACTTTGTCCCTCTCACCAAACTCGGAGACTTCCTCAAGGCTGGTGTGCGCGTAAAGGTCCTTCTGGCGGGTGAGCGGGCGTCCCGTCAAAATGTCTGGCAACGAGAATGGCTCGAATGACTCGGCACTGACTGTCCGAAAGTCGACGTGCGCAGACGTCCACGCCTTCCTCGACAACCTCAAGGCGCCCGTCGACCTCGTCAACCACCGAGTCGCCTACTACACCTTTGTCCTGACCGCCGTCCTGCGCTCGCTCGGCGTCCCGCTCGACAAGCTCGAGTTCGTCACAGGGTCGTCGTACCAGTACTCTGCGGCCTACTCGCGCGACGTGTACCGTCTATCGTCCATCACGTCCGAGCACGACGCCAAGAAAGCGGGGGCAGAGGTCGTCAAGCAGACGAGCTCACCCCCGCTCTCCGGCCTGCTCTACCCGCTCCTCCAGGCACTCGACGAGGAGCACCTCGGCGTCGACATCCAGTTCGGGGGCGTGGACCAGCGCAAGATTTTCATCCTCGCAGAGCAGTCCCTGCCCACGCTGGGCTTTGCGCGCCGCGCGCACCTCATGAATTCGATGGTGGCCGGACTCGCGGGCGGCAAGATGTCGTCGTCCGACCCAAACAGCAAGATTGACTTCCTCGACTCGCCGGCAGAAGTCAAGAAGAAGATCAAGGCCGCCGTCGCTGCTCCGGGCGTTGTCGAGGACAACGGCCTGCTCGCCTTCATCAAGGCCGTCATCCTGCCCATCGCGTCGCTGCAGGTCGCAGACAAGGGCAAGTCCTCCTTCGTCAAGCCTGGGCAGGACGGCAAGGAGGCGCCAGCGGGCGCTCTCGTCACCTTTGTGCGCAAGGAGGAGTACGGCGGCACGGTGCATTACGACGCCTACGAGCCGATCGAACAAGCGTACGCAAAGGAGGAGCTGCACCCAGGAGACCTCAAGACCTTCATCACAGAGTCCATCAACGCGCTTCTTGCCCCCGTCCAGGAGGAGTTCCGGACAAACCCCGAATTTGCAAAGGTCGAAGCGCTCGCCTACCCTCCCCCAGAACCAGTCAAGAAGGTCAAGAAGGAGAAGAAGATCGGGACGAGGGCACCGAATGCTGAAGGAGGCGTGGACAAGGCGGTCGAGAACCAGACAAAGGAGCAAAAGAATGGCCAGAGCTTGGAGATGGACAGCTTGAAGGAGTCCCTGCCAGCGTCGAGCGAGCAGCAGTCATGAGGAAGGGGCGAGCAGCAGTCATGAGTAAGGGGCGACTAGTGCGCATCGGATTTAGCTGTAGCACCGCTCCGATGCGATCTTGAGCTGGGTGCGCACCCTGTCGAGCTCGGTAATTCAGCCGTGCGAGCTCGGCAAGACGGTTGCGAGGACATTCGAGCGCGTTCCCATGCCATGCTTTGCGGAGTTGCTCTACGTATGCAGGTATCAACAACAGGTATACGGCTGGTGGCCCTCTGGACTGAAAGGCCCTAGCCAAAGCGTCTCTCCAAGAGCGAGTACATCCAGAAGATGATTGCACTGCTGAATGACGATCGCACGACCGTGACTCCGCACCCGCTGTAGAGGCCCTTGAGGCCCCTCGCGCGGTAGATGTCCTTCCCGACCTGCAGGAAACCCGCGTCTTTCCGCCCCTTTGCGAGCTCGTCGCCCGTCTGTATCGTCGACTTGATGCAGTCGGCGGGAAAGAGGATGACCGTGTACCCAGCGCCGGCCGCTGCTCCAGCGAGCATCAGCTCCGCACTGCTCAGGTCGTCCTTTGTCACCTTTGGCCCGGTTGACGAGGCCGTTTTCTGCCGCTGCGCGATAAACAGGCGAGCCACGCCTTCGAAGGCGCCGAACCAAGCAACAGAGCCTCCTGTCTCGCGCAGGAAGGTGCCCGTCTGTCCCAGCCAGAGTCCCTTGGCGCCGTGCTGCTTCAGCACGCTCCGGACGAGCTGTGCAGGTCCCGGGAGCGGAGGACGGCGTGCCGCAGACGAGCCGGCGGTGGTGGCAGCCGTGGCTTCTTGCGAGATCATCTGTACCTGCATCCGGACCTTGATGAGCTCGATGGGCGTCAGGACGAACGAGGTCGCTGCGCCTGCGCATGCGCCCGCGAGCGCGAGCTGCGGGATGGACAGCGGCGCATTGGCTTCCGTCCCGGATGATGAAGGCGGCGAGGAGAAGCGGCGGATGAGGCCCTGTGTCTGCGTATAGACGACAAAGAGGGTCGCGTTCTCTGCCATTGCGCCGAGGACGGGCATGGACAGGCCCTGGAGTGTCACATTGACGTCGACGTCAACGTCCTGCATCCGCCCTCCGCTCCGCTCCATCCAGCACGGCAGGGGGATGGCAGAGACGCACACGATACAGTCCCTTGATGCCTTCGTTTGCGAATGTCTGCCTGAAGCAGTCGACAGGCCCGGCGAAGCGAGCAGGCCGGTCCAGAGGTTGGCTCTGCAGCCGGACCTTGACGAGGTCGAAGGGATGCTGCGAACGACTCACGTATCAGCCAACAGTGAGCATATGCAATGGAATGGAGCGCGTGCATGCCCCACCTCAAATACCTTCGAGACCATTCCCGCTGCCTGCATCGCAATTATCAGCACCTGCCTGCCTCCACTGCGTGCCGTGTGCCGTCTGACCGACACCGACCACCACTCACGCCGCCATAGAGGATGTCCTTCCACGCTGGGCGGACAGCGACGGGAGCGTCCATCGCGTCGATTGGCAATGTGGGCAGCACGCGGACAGGCGGTTGATTCCTGCTAGGGAGACATTGCTGTGTTGGTTCGAAGGGGACCGGCGTCGAGGCCCCTCTTCGAAGAAAACCTATACGGGTCTCGATGCGCTTACCCTGCTCGCTAGCTCGTGAGTGCGCCGACCTCGTAAATTATACGCTTCCATGCCGCCCGGCTGGTCTCGTCTCGTCTCGTCTCTCCACCCCCTTCCTCGTGCGCCCCTCCTCATCCCTCCCTCAAACTCCCTCCATCCAAATGATGCAAAGACCGATACTGTTGATGCCTTGCTGCCGCTCAACGACGCACTCCCTCGTCGCTCGCGCGCACACGGGGGATCGAGGCGCTCCTTTCTGCGACCGTGCATGCGACGAAGCGCTTCTGCGAGCTGCATTTGTCCCCCGACGAGCGGAACAAGACGGCGCTTCCTGTGTCGCGCACAGGGCGCAGACGCGCCTCGGCCTGTCGTTGGCGCGCGAAGACGGTGCATACGGGACTGCAGAGAGCCGGTCGGGTGGGAGTGGATCCCTGCTCGATGCTGTTCTGTGCGCTCGGCGGCGTGACAAGGGACTGTCTGCGCAAGCGGGCGGGACCGTACAGATATCTGACTAGTTCCCAGCTTCCCCACTACCTGCCGATGTCGGCGGCGGTCGTCAACCTCCGCAGTGTAGACGCCTGGCTGATGTCACTCTCACATGACTTCGTGCACTAGGTCGGAAAGCTGGCGACGTCCTGATGGTCTCCGCAGCCTGTCCGGACAAAGGGCACTGGAGCGGTGCTGCCGAAGCGGGCACAAGAGAGGATCGCAAGGGCACGAGCGCCCGTTGGACCCACTCCAACGCCTGATTAGGCATACTTTGCGCCATACGTGCGGGAGGTCATGATCAGCGATATCTTCGGCTTCCCCGCCGTGCCGGACGAAGGCTACTTCGAAGCGCCCAAGCACATCGCCCGCGCACTCGATCAAAGGGAGAGGAACAGGGGTACCGAGGGCAATGGCAAGGTAGACCCCAGAGTCCTGCAGAGCTTGGAGGACGAGCTGCCCTGCGGCGACCTTGCCGTGGTCAGCTTTACAAAGCAGGTGGAAAACAGCAGTGGGCAAGCGACGTGGTGCTTGCGCAAGGTGTGTGCTCGGTCCAGCGCACTTGACGTCGTGAAGACCGCACTGACCCGGCTCTGCTGCTCAGCACACCTGCTCACACTCGGCAGCATCGTGCACCACTGCCGGCGCGTGGTCGGGGAATGGATCGCTGGTAACTCCACGCACCTCGTCTTCCAGGCAGGAAAGTGCGTACCGCGCTCGTTCGCCTACAGTAGTACCATCGCAGCCCGCCAGCCCGCACTCGCTCGACTCTACGTGTCTGCCCGGAGGCTGCTCGTGCCCTTGACGAAGTGCGGCGCACAAGCCAATGCGTATGTCGCAGTAGCTGGTCTACCCGGCTTCATATGTTGAAGAGATGCCCGTTTGTTGGCAGTCTACGCGAAGCAGGCTCATGATCTTAACGACTGGCGCGACACCGAGGCAGGCCACCGAGGCGGATCAGCCCTCAGAGTCAGGCTCCTCCGACCAGTTGGTCAAGTACACCGCCGCAACTGCTTTCCATACGTGCGAGCTCTGTCTATGCTACACACAACAACATGTACCCTCTGGGCTGCTTGTGCAAGCTTATCATGCTCTTGCCCGCCTCACGCAATCGCCTCTTTCGCCTTGACATGCGGAAATCTCTTGTTGACGAGCTGCTCGAGTTGTGGCCAGATCTCGGCGCTGTGTTCGTGCAGAGCACATCAGTCCACGTATGTCTAAACTAAGACACCCAGCAAGTATGCCGAGCAACCCACCTTGTTCGTCCATATAGGTTGACGAGCGCGCCTGTGCTTTCGTAAAAGGCCTTGATGGGATCATTCTCCTTGTGGAACTGATCCAATCGCTTCTGAAAGATCTCTGGCTTGTCGTCCATGCGCTTGATGAGCTTTTCGCCCGTGATGTCGTCGAGCCCTGGCGTCTTTGGCGGGTTGTAGGTGGTGTTGTAGACGCGGCCGGAGGGCAGATGAACCCAGCGGGCCTCTATCCGCTCGATGAGGACCTCGTCCGGGACGTCGAGGTTGACGACGAGGTTGATGGACGCATTCTGTTCGGCGAGCGCCTCGTTGAGGTCGGATGCCTGCCGAGCGGTTCGCGGGTATCCGTCCTGTTGAGGCGAGAGATGCGACGGGCGGTCAGGTCAGGCGCGAGTGCCGGACGACAGCTGTGCGCACCAGGATCCAGTCTGCGCCGTCGAGCTTGCGCAGCCCGGGTTTGACCACACCAAGAATAGTCTCATCGTCGAGCAGCCCGCCGGCCTTCATGACCTGAGCAGCGCGTTTCCCGAGCTCCGTTTTCCGCGCGACCTCGTCCCGCAGGAGATTGCCTACGACGAGCGTCTTCATGTCGTACTTGCGCAGCAGCGAGTCCGTCTGCGTCCCTTTACCGGCGCCCGGCGCGCCGAGCAGGACGAGGTGCAGAGCTTGCCCCGAGCCGTGTGGAGACGAGCTCGCGGACGGTGTCAGAGACGAACTGGCGCGCGCGCTGCTCGCGAGAGTGAAAGCATTCAAGGAGCGTGAAGGGAAGCGGAGTCCGTGGCGCGCGCCAAGCTGGACGGGCATTGCACTTTGCGGTAGGCGATGTGCAAGCCTGAGCGCCGTATCGTGGTCGCGAGCTCGGGGACTCGCCGAGCCGGGGCAAAAATGTGTGATACGTGGCAGAAACCCTGCTGATCCGTATTCTGCAGATAAAACTACGGAGCTGATCCGAGTTGGCTGTGGCGGATCCACGTGAGTCGAGTTCTTCAAGCTGGAGCAGCACCTGAGGGAGAGGCGCACACAGTGCGAGGATTACTCGTTCTGCTATTGTCCTGTTCGTCCTCATCGACGGAGTGGCCTTGTTGCAGAGTCTCTGTGCGGTGTCCCACTCTGCCCCGGAGTCGCGGTGTTGCCTGACTGAAGCTGCAGCCCCGGGACTTGAATCGTACGACACGGGGCCAGGCAGAGGAGAGGCCACGGCTGCCGGTCGGACGAGTAAATGAGGCCTCGACTGCGAGCTGGCTCACCATCCAACCAACACCATACCAAAGATACGGACACACTCAGCGCCGCAATGGACTCGTCGACGTCCTTTGATGGCCCAGAGTTTGACTTCCTCAGCTACCTCGACACGTCCAAGTTCGACCTCCCCATCGGGACGTCGCCCCAGGATGATCAGCATCAGCAGCTCATGAGCGGGCTGCTGCTGGGGCAGGGGGTGGGGCAGGGGCAGGGCGGCAATGCCAAAGCACAGTATTCCTCGACTGGCACCAGCTCCACGCTTGACCCTGGTGCCGCCGCCGTCCTGGCAGCCCTCAGTCCGTCGTCCTCGTCGGCTTCTGCGTCATCCGCTTCCGGAGGGTCGCCTCTCTTCGGGAATCTGTCCTACAGCTCAAACAGCAATAGTAACAGCAACGGCAACAACAGCGGGACAGGCCTCGCCTTCAGTACCAAGTTTGCCGGCTTCAACGGCAGCGGCTTCGGGGGCAACGCCTACCAGAGCAGCCTCGCAGCAGCAGGAAGCACCAGCGGGAACAGCAGCCACACCGATGCAGGATCCAGCTCAGGGGGCTCACCGCCGTTCGATGCGTCCATGTACGGGCAGCAGCAGCAACGGCAGTCAGCTCGGACCATGCCGGATCAGAAGCTCTTTGGTGATTTCTCGTTTGCCAACCACGTGAGAACCCGTTTCAGCCTGGTCAGCCCGACACATATAGCATCGCTAACCTCGAGTCTTCATCACCCAGCTATCACCTCAGAGCGAGCACTGGCAGCAGGCCTACATGCAGCAGGCGCTGGCGGCCCTGTCAGCTCAGAACAGCAACGGCATCTCCGATGCTGCAATTCAGCAGTTCCTCCACTCGTCTCAGCCCAATAGCCAGATGCTACAGAATGCAGGGCCGCAGCAGGGACAACATACCCAAGCGCAAGTAGGGTCAGCAGCCGGATGCAGCATGTTCGTCAGCCCGACCTCTGCACCGGAGCAGACGCCCAGCCTGAGCAGCAACAGCAACATCGGCTCACCACTCTCGGACAGCTCGTTCAGCAACGTCAACTACCCTCCCGCTGGCAGCACCAGCAATATGCTGCGCTCGTCCTTGTTCAACCAGCAGCTCGAATCTATCGACGAGAGGCGGATGTCCATTGCGACCAATGGCTCGAGCTATGGCTCGCCCCAGATCGCCCAGTCACAGCAATTCATGGGCGGCGATTTGTATCAAAGCATGGCTCCAGCTCCGGCTTGTGAGTGTGGTCGACCGCTATTCAAGAATTCCTTCGTGACATGGATGCTAATGCTGTTTGATCCTGCAGCCGTGCTAGCACCTATGCACTCGCTGCAGCCACACTCTGCTCCCGCTCATGGCTACAGCCAGCGCGACCAGCAATTCCTGCACTTGCAGCAACAGCAACAGCAGCAGCAGCGGCCTGTTGCGAGGCTTCCGAGTGGCGCGACCGCGGCATCTGCGCAGCAGCCGAATGTCGGCCTTGTGCCTGCTTCCGTCGCTCACCATATGCCGTCCGTGGCGAAGCGACATGCCGCCCAGCACGGCAAGGATGCATCTGTTATCCCCGCGACTGCAAACCTCCAGCAAATGCACCAGCCAGCTGAAGCTGGAGCGGAAGTCATCCCGAAGACCTCGCTCAAGCGGAGCTATCAGCAGGCCATCAAGCAAGAGGATCCTACAGACGGGCAAGGCTTCATCGACATGCAGGCTGCCATCATGAAGAAGAGCGAGAGCAGCGGGAGCGACGAGGGGGACAAGGAGAATTCTGCCGAAGGCAGCGGGTCGAAACGAACCACGGGCGGGCACAATGCCGTCGAGCAGAAGTACCGCCGCGGCATCAACGACTCGCTCATCATGCTGCGCGAGATCGTGCCCGCGCTGGGTCACCTGCGCGCCGTTCCAGGCTCAGCGCCATCCAAGCGCAAGATGTCCCAGTTCAGCCTCGCAGCAGCAGCCACGCCCGCTGCGCCCGAAGGGTTCGTCGACGGCGTCATGGCGCCCAAGAAGCTCAGCAAGCAGCTCATCCTCGTCACCGCTACCGACTATATCCGGTACCTCAAGAGCAAGCGCGACGAGCTCGAGGGCGAGCTCGAGAACCTCAAAGTCACGCTCGAGGATTGTGTGGACGATGCCTCCGTCGTCATGAATTTGCACGAGCAGCGCTGGGCGCCAGAGAGGGCCAGAATGGCCAAAGAGCGCGAAGCCATCCACGAGGACCGCATCTCCGCCAAGGAGGAGAGCCGGAAAAAGGCAAAGCTCGACAAGCTCGAGCGCAAGAAGGCACAGGCTGCCGCAGGCGGAGGCGCCGTGAGCGGAGGTGCAGCTGGGAATGGCAAAGAGTCGGACGACGATGCCTCTGAAGACGACGACGAAGAGGATATGGATATGGACGATGACGCAGCGCCGGCTGCATCAACGTCCGCAGTCCCCGCTAAGAGCCAGGCTCGAGCACGGGCAAAGACGGCCAAGAAGCCGCCAGCGGCTGGCAGGAACCCAGGCAACGCTGCTGCCAGACGCGGCTCTGCAGTCGTTCCCCAATCACACAGTAGCGACGCTTCTGCTCCAGGTCCCCCGAAAGCACTCATGAGCGTCTTCGCTGGCGTCTCGTTCCTTGGCGGCGCCGGTTACGACATGGTCTATGGTGCCACCGCCAACTCGCACGGACCGAGCGGGACAGTACCGAACTCCGAGGCGCCCCGAGTATGGTCGCACGGCCTTGTCAAGCGAAGCGCCATGCCTACCTCGGCCTACCTCGCAAGCGAGCACGCAGCCAACAGCCTTCACCCCGTCCAGACCTTCTTCCTCGAGCGTCCAGCCCTCCTTTCCGGGCTCGTAATGCTGTCCATCGCTCTCATTACCGGCTACTTCTTCCTTCATCTCGTTCCTTCAGCGGCAAGGCAGTTCGCTGGCTACAACCGGGAAGGCCGGAAGCAGCGCGGTCGAGAGCTGCTCGTGCGAGCTGCAATGGATCCGTCAAAGGTCACGCAGGACCAGCAGAGACGTGCCTTGGCCACCTTGGCCGGGGCGCCGTCATCACCGTTTCTTCAGGTTGTACAGACGCCGGGTCTGCTCCTCGCGTTGGCAACCACCTATGCCTTTGGCTCCCGAGCGCCGACCAGTTTCACCAACCAGGTCGACCAGGCAGGGCTCGAGCGCGCAGCGTCTGCCATCCGACTCCTCGAGGCCGACTTCACCTCTGCTGCGCTCGACACGCGTGAGGGCAAGCTGGCGGCCTTTACGTCATTCTGCTCGCTCTTCATCCTGACGCGGAGCGCGACGTGGCCTGAGTCGAAGGCCTCACTGCCGCTGCTCATCCGCGCCGAAGCAGTGCTTGCACTTGTCGCGCCGACTGTACTGCCTTCCGCAAGTCACGCCAGCTCCAGATTTGCAAGCTCGCTGTGGGCGGCTGCGCAGGCGAGGGCAAAGAAGGACGACGACGCTTCGCTTCACAAGAGAAATAGCAGCGCGTGGGCCTCGATGGCGCTGCAGCTGTCCCTTGACGATGCAAGGCGAGCGCTCGCCTCTGCACCGCCTTCCCCCTCGTCTCGCCCTCTTCTCCTGCGCATCGCCGAGGTGCGCTCCGAGGCGACACTACTGTCTGCCTGGAAGTCGCTGTTTGTAACGGTCGCCAACGCTACAACCAGCAGCGCTGCATCACCGAGCAACAGTGCCAGCACAACGCCGACTCTTGCCTCGAAGGCTGTCTTCATGCAGCCGCCTTCTAGCGCATCGAGCGAGATGCAGACCGGCACGGCCGCGCTGGACGACCTTCTCAGCGCTCTACCATCCAATTCGCCACTTGTCGCCCTTGCGATCCTAGCCAAGGGCGTGGTAGCGCTCGGCAGCGGCGACGTTATCTCAGCTACGCGTGTCGCCGTTGCTGTATCGTCGCCAGCCGCGCAACAGCTAGAGAGCGTCCGGGCGTTCCGAGAACTCATCGCTGGCATCGCTGCAGGCACGCGAGTGGGCCGTGCAAACATCAGTGACCCTTCCTCTCGGTCAGTGACCATGCTCAGCTCGATCGACACCTTAGCGTACACGACAATTTCTTGGTTGGCCGTCCGGCAAGCCTCGTTGGCTGTCCGGCCCGAGACGTCTTCCGGCCCCACCGAGAAAGGCACAGCGGACGAGGCAGACGAGGAGGACCAGGTACAGCTCAACGCCTCGCTGCAAATCGCATCAGTACAGCTACGCAAGCTGTTTGCTTCGCCCATCTTCACGACGGATGCGGCCGCTTCGTCCGCAGACGTTTCTGCCGCGAAAGCAGACACTGAGGCGTTCTTGGACGCACAAGAGCGATGCGTAGAAACACTTGTTGCTATCGGACGTAAAGCAGCTGGCCTGGATGCCTTAAGCGATAGTGGGACGGAGCAATAGCAGTAGCTGTAGCTGTACTCTACGACTAGTTCATACGCATTCGCAATTCCAGACTCGGTTTCGTTGGTTCTGACTCCTCGGCGTGGTGCAACAGACTTGGCGCATGTAGCATGCGGCATGCAGCATGCAGCATCGCGTATCGCGCACGGTATACACACTTTCGTGGCCTCTGGCTTGCTCGCACAAGCGGCCTTCGGATGTCAGCCGACGGATCGATATCTTGCATCCCTACCAGCACCATCGTATACGCAATGTCCGGAGTCGATAGGAGACGCTTCAACGGGCCTGAGAGTAGCTCTCACATCCGTGTCCTGAACAAAAGCGAGGCGAAGCCGCTCATTGCGAGCGAGACGGGCCTGCGCGGGGACGGGCGCAAGCCCGAAGATATCCGACCGATATGTAGGTTACCCGATGGCGCGAGGGAGATACAGGAGATCAGGCAGCCCATGCATGTCACTCTCAGTTCTGAAGACAGGTCTAGTGCCACAAGCGAGCGGGTCCGCGTATATCGAGACGGGCAAGACGAAGATCGTCTGCGCAGTGTAAATCTCAACTTGCACATCTCTGTGCTCTCTCACGATGCTTCCACGCTCGCTGGGCGCTTAAGCAGCCTGCTGAAAGTGATACGCTGCGCTAATCTGCAGCTACGGTCCGCATCCTGCGCGACGAGACGCCCCCTACTCTTCCCGGGCCAAGCTGAACGTCGAAGTCAAGTTTGCACCTTTCGCCTGCCCAGGTCGGCGGAAGGTGCCAGGCAAGGTGAGCTCATCTGCGAGTGTCGTCTGGCCCGTCGCGCTTGCTGAACTGCTCGAGACTGTAGGAAACCGAAGCTGGCGACCTGTCTGCGCGCATATCTCATGCACTTCTGCCTTCACTCAGACTGGACCTTCTACCGAAGTCGGCAATAGATCTGTTCGTCACAGTCCTGGAGTGTGACGGGTCATTGGATGATATCTCAGCGTGAGTAGCAAGGTGCTGGGGCGGCACGCAGCGATAGTCGCTAACCACAGACGCGGCCACAGTGGCACCACTGCCGCGAGCGTTGCGCTAGCAAACGCCGGCGTACAAATGTACGGTCTCGTTGTTAGCTGTTGCGCAGTGAGTCAACATCTACCGATAGGCGGTTCAGTCGTCCGTCTAATTGAGAACAACCTGCAGAACCTCGCCGAGATCGGGGACGGAGAAGAACGTACCAGCAGCAAGCCAGTCGTCCTGCTTGATCCCACACATGCAGAAGCAGTTCGCTCGCAAGGGAGTCTCAGCCTCTCTTGCATGCCAGCGATGGCCAGCTCAACCAACGTCAGCTTCGAGGGCCTCATCGCACGGCATGCGCTCAAAGACGTAGGTATCCTAGGCTGTGACAGGATCCGTGCGCAAGCTCACGCTTGTCGGCTCGTCTCATGTGACCCTTCAGACTCTCAAAATGCTCTCGGAGAAGTGCAGCCAGATACACGGAGTGGCAGCGCAGGCATTGTTGGAGGGGCAAAAGCAAGACGGGCAGTGATCCACTCTTGCGAGTGTAGTGTGAGAGTAGCAGGAAGGGCGTCTGGTAGAGTCCATGAAGCATGTTTTACTTGTATCATCACAGAGGGAGACACGATGGCTAGACCTCAGACACAGCTCGAGAAGTCGTAAAGGGAGAGCATTAACACCGACCGAGGAAACGAGACTGGGGTGCCTGCGCACGACCGCGACCTGCAAGTGGTATCTACTGATGTGGTAAACGATCAAAGCCCTAGTGAGTTCGCCCATTGCCGCATTCACAATGTCGGCGGAGGCGCGAAAGCCGGCGCGTCGTAGTCGATTTCCTTCATCCACGGATCCGCCAAAACCTCTTCCATTCCAATCCGTGTTTTCGGATTCGGGTCGAGCATCTTTTTGACGACGGCACGGCATTCTGACGGGTGGAGGTTGCCTAGCGGCGGTGGAGAGGTCGTGGCGGGGTAGTGATGCAAGTACGCGGCGAAGGAAGGGTCGGCCGGTTTTGCGACTCGCCATGGCAATTCCTGCGCTTGCATGCAGTAGAAGACGACGGCGCACGCCCAGACGTCTACAAGGCGGGCATCGTATTCTGCGTGGACCCAAGCATTCCGAGTCAGCACTCGCGATCCTTCTATATACCAGGAGAGCGAGTGAAGCAGGCTCACCCTTCTGCTCAAACTGCTCTGGCGCAATGTACGGTTCCGAGCCGCACAGTCCTTTCGACATGTGAGTCTGCTTCTCCCAGCACATCCGGAAGACATCGGACACGCCAAAGTCTGTAATCTTGATGTGGCCCTGGTTGTCGAGCAGCAGGTTCTCGGGCTTGATGTCTCGGTGCGCTACGCCCATCGAGTGGAGGTACGCAATGCCCGTGACAATCTGCTTGAAGTAGATGTTCATCTCGCCCGTCGACATGTTGCCCTTCTTGATGGCGGCATAGAGGTCTCCACCGGGGCAGTACTCCATGACTTCACACCAGTGCTTTTCCTCGTTCTGCACAAGGTCGACCGTCTCGACGACGTTGATGTGGTGCAGAGTGGACGAGATGCAGAACTCCGACGTGAGCTTCTTGACGTACTCCTTCTCGGACTCGTTCTTCCGCCGCTTCCGGAACTCCTTGACGGCATACAGCTTCTCTGTCGAGCGGTCCCACTTGTGCGCGAGCTTGACGACGGCCGTCGCGCCCTTGCCGATGGCGACCTTCTCGCACACGCCGTACTTCTGCAGCAGCGAGGTGGACGCGTTCGACTGGCCTCCGACGGATGGGGCGCGCTTGGGTACAGGCGCAACCGGGTGGCTGCTGCTCCCACCGGGCGCGTGGCTATCGTCCTCTTGGTAGAAACCGCCGCCTCCGCCTCCTCCCGATTTTTCAGAGCGTCCATCGTCCGAGCGCCGTGAGGTCTGCGACGACTTCCTGTTCAATTTCGCCATCATGCCCGTGCTTGAACCCAAGGCAGCGAGATGCTCCTTCAAGCTCTTCTCCTTGACCTGATGCCGATCGTCAACGGGCGGAGTGGCCCCGCCGTTTGCGCCAGCCACGCCGCCCCTGCTGACCCGCGTCTCGGACCCATCGTGCCCGTGTCCCGAAGCTCTCCGCGCCATCGGCCGCCCGCCCGCCGGCAGATCAGGCGTAGCTGCGCCGGACCCTGCGGCCCTGTTGGGCGACATCGAGAGGTTCCTGGCTGCCGCTGCCGCTGCAGCACTTCCAGCGCCCGATGTGGGCACAGAGTTGACATCGGGCGTGGAGCCGCGACTGGCGACATTGCTCTGCGGTAGCCCGGCAGCCGATAGGGTGATGTTGGACGCGTTGGGGCTGACGGCCGAGCTGTTGACCGCGGTGGACGACTGCGTCCGACTCGTCTGACCCCTGGCCATGGCAGCGAGGGCAGGATCGGGCGTCGGCATCTTCTTGTTGCTCGATCTCCGAGCGAGGAAGTTGGATATCGCACCGCCGCCTCCGCTGCTGGCTCCCCCGTCTTTCGTAGTCGAAGGGCGGCGCACCAAAGGTGGAGGCACGGAGGACGACGTGTCGGACTCTGCCCCGCTTGTAGCCCCAGCGGAGGAGTAGGCGCGCTCTCGCCCGTTCGGGGGAGCATTTCCAGCAGCGGGCGACGCCTTGTGGCCACCCGCCATGCTGCTCATCTTGCTCGCGAGCCCAGGCCGCGGCCCAGGATGGTCCGGATGCTCTCGGTCCGCAGGTGTAGATGCGCCCGACGCATGCGCCGAGTCGAGGTGCTTGTCCTTGGAGTGGAAGAGCTTGTTGAAGACGGACTGCTTCTTGTGCGCGTCGGTGCCAAAGACGGAGCTCTGGCGGGATGGAGCAGCAGGGCGGTGAGGAGCTGTAGCGGCGGTTGTAGTGGGCGCGGCTGCAGCGACTTGTGAGACGGCCTTTGCGGCAGGGGTCGCGCCGGAAGATTTGATGGCTTCGGCTGTGCTCTCGCCAGTGCTGGCTGTACTGCTTGCAGGGGGCGCATCGGAATAGCTGATTGTGGGTGGGAGGACGGCAGCAGGTGCCGACGCAGCACCTGCGGGCGTGCCGGTCGTAGCTGGAGCGTCGCGCTTAGCCGATGCCGGCTGCTCGGAAGGAACGACTTGGATCCCTTCCAGTGCCAGCGAATCCATGTGGGCAGCCAGGGAGGTGCTGTCGAGCGGGGCGCTCCCTTTCCGCGAGGGAACACCGGAGTTTGAGCGCGATAGCTCATCCTCCCGCTCTTCGGCTACCGGCGATGGGAGCCAGTCTGACGGAGGGTATAGCGAACATAGTCAGCGGATGACCTTGACCGCATAGGGATCTCATGCGTGCAGAGAGGTGTGGTCGGAGCGTGCCTCGCTTGTGCCAGGACGCTGACAACGCCACCGAGCGAGCGAGCGCACCCGCGCCGGGAAACCAGCAAGAGGGGCAAAGGGAAGCTCACCGGGGGATCCCACACCAGTCGGAGCAGTCGACACCGAAGCGGGCGCTCCACCAGGTGTACTTGCGACTCCCCCATCGCCTCCCTCTGTGGGCGAATAGCCAAAGTTGGTCGAAGGTGTCGCAATCCCCGCGGTTGAAAGGGGAGCTCCTCCTCCTCCTGCTCCTGCTCCAGTGTTGTAGCTGCTGCTGCGGCTGTCGCTGACGATGTTGCCCCTGCGCGCGCTCGTCGTGTGGGCAAAGTAGCCCGAGGGCGGCTGTATGGTCGATGGCTGCTTGTTGGTGATGACCTCGTGGCTGAGTGGGGCCGAGGATGGCCCAGCTGCATCAGCACCACCGGGATTCGCTCCTCCTCCTCCTCCTCCATTGGCGGGCCCATTGCCCGCCGTCGACGAGCCCACGCCCTCTATGGGCTTGTAGAATGGATACTCCCTCTCCCTCAGCAGCTCCTTGCTGTTGCTGTCCGTGCTGTCGTGGCTCGTCTGCTTGGAAATCTCCTCCATCGTGTCCGGTGCTGGGGTGATGATGGTGCTGCCTGCCTGCCTGCCTGCCTGCCCTGGGTTAAGGGGCCGCTGACGTCCTCTGGCCGGGAGAGGAGGAGTGAGGGCGAAAAAGGCGCCGCACAGTTCTGCGCTGGAGGATATGCTGCTATTGCAATCTACGCAGTCGAGTTTGAGTCGCTCCGTGTCAGACGTGCATCCCACCGAGTTCGATATGTGGTCGGGTTGCAAGCAAGGGGCAATGGGCAAGGGGCAGGGAGGACCGCCAGCCAGTCAGTCGCCAGCGGGAGTCGGCAAACGGCCCCCCCACAGCCACCACTGACTGAGTAAGCAATGACCGAGAGAGATCCAGGGAGCATGACACACACACACGCCCTGACACGCTGGGGTACACCGCGTGGAACATTCTGCAGACAGACATGAAGGCTGCCTCGCTCTCCACCCCTTCAGTGTACAGTCGTCCAGGAGCGTCAACAGTCGCATGCGGAGAGGCCGCATGCCATACGCAGATATGCAAGCCGGGGAAAAGCGTAGCACGTCTGTCGTCATCCACATCCCAGTGCAAAGACTCGGATGATGGCTGCCCTAAAGTCGGCCCGCTCTCCCTCTTTGCCCCGCTTGACATCGAGCTGTCGCAGCCCTGACCTTCCAAGTGCCGCAAAAAGCCACCGGCTTGCAGGCACAACAGTTGCTGGTGCACCGGGCCAGGTCTGTCGAGCGAATATGCAACAGGTGACTGCGCACCCTGGCCCTCCACAGCCCGTTCTTGGCGGCGACTGGCAAGCCTATGGCTATGACGTTTGGGCGAGGTCTGCAGCCCTGGCCTCAATGCCGAAAGGCTGTCGCAACAGAGTCCTGCTTGGCGAGGACTGACGATTGACCCGTTGATTGGAGCCTTAGTCCTGCTCGTGAAGATTCGTCGAGAGTCGCGGTGACTGAGCAGAGCAGTGCCCGTCCACACTTCGCGATCTGGACCACCATCGCCGCAAGAATGATGCGCCCATTGAGCCGGGACACGGGGTAATCTCCGTAATTATAGTGGCACCATCACGCAAAGAGGGATCCAAGCCGCTGCTCCAACCCTGCCGGGTCGATCTTGAGGTACTTGCTCGGATCTGTTCCTCCAGAACACGCCATTAGCCAAGCCAAGTTCCGCGACGAGCTAGCGCAGTGAGAATGGCCATCACCCACTCTTGGAGAAATTCTCGTGCCGCTGGACAAAGCGCGTGTACGTGGGTACGCACATGCGAATGACCTCGTCCTTGACCCTCTCCCTGAGCGTCTCGTCGTTCCTGTCGAGTCTGGCCGTGCGATGCAGCTGCTCAATCTCCTCGAGCGCCTCGTTGAACCGCTGGAACCGGTCCTTGGTGTCCTTCTTCTCGGTGTTGCCCACCCCAATGGCCGACTTGAGCACAGAGTGCTCCACGCCCGCGTCCATGAGGCACGAGACGAGCGGCGAAAAGATCTCGAGGTGCGACGTCTTGGCTGCCCTATTCCGCCGGTTCAGCTCGTCCTCGATGTTCGTGTCGGGCGCTCCTCCTCCCCCACCGCCACCGCCGCCAGTCGCGCTCGTGCTGCTGCTGTCGCGCCGCGATGGGGCAGAACCGCCCGACGCCAGCAGATCTGGGATATTGCTGTTGAGCAGCAGCTCTCGCCGGATAAAGGTGATGTTGTTCAGGCTGAAGATCGCCGCAATGCCAGCCGCTTTGTGCCCGCCCAACCCCGTGTTCCCGTGCTCGCGTTCCTTGTCCTTATCCTTATCCTTCTCCTTACGAAGTATTGTCCCGCTATGGCTTAGTCCACCGCCGCCGCTTTCTTTCGAGCGGACATTGCTCAGAGCCCGAGCGCGAGCATCAAGGGCATGCAAGAGCGTGTTGATGACGTCGCCTGTGTGTACAGGACGGCTTTAGCGCTCGCCAAGCATATCTAAAATGCGTCTGCGCAATCCACTCACCCAGGTACTTTGCCATCAGTACAAAGTCCGCCGAGGACGAAGCAACCACTGTACCTCCACCTCTGGAGGTGGCAAGACCCGCCGGCATCCACTTGCCCTCGCCCAGCGTCTGCAAGAACTGCTCGACTGTATCTGGGAACTCGCACAGCTGTTTGGCAAAGTTGACAACCTGGGGATATGAAAGCAGGCTATCTTCAGCCTCACTCAGGAGAGGAGCAAGCAAGACGGCCCACATTGATGGTTGTTGGACTGGTCGCGGCATTCGTCTGCTCCTGCCCCGACAGCGTCTTCGTGCCGTACCCTTTGGTCTCCTCGAGGAACTCTGGCAGACTGCGCAGGCAGCTCCCCTTGAACGCGTGGCTCATCTGGTTGAGCTCATTGTCCTTGCGCCCGCTCTTGCTCCGGATCCAGTCCTCGAAAGTGTCGATGCGCGAGGGCGCCGTCAGCTCGACATAGCACGTGAAGGCTACGCCCACGCTCGTCGCGTTGGTTGTCAGGGTGCGCTTCAGGCTCGCGTTGATGGCGGTCCCTGTGGCCGTGAAGATGGTCATGACGGGAGGGACGAGATAGCGGTGGATCTGGTTCGCCTGGTGCTTCCCGAAAATGGCGCCTGCGAGAGCGTGCTCAGACTGTCGTGGATAAAGGATGTAGGTCAGCGCGCTCGTGTGCAAAGCGCTGCGCGAGGCTACGGTAGTGAGGCAGAAGACGCACCTTGGCCATGGCAAACATGGCATCCAGGAAGCGGCCAAACCCTCTCCTGCCGAACGCTGGCAGGCGCCCTGCGGCAAAGTTGCCCGCGCGAGTCTGCACCTCGACGCCGTCGATGGCTTCCCTGCCTACGTAGTTGAGCGTCGCTGCCATGTAGATGCCACGCTGCTCGCCATAGCCGCGCTGCAGGTCCTTCTCCAAGCTGGAGCCCTGACCGAGGATGGACTGGACGAAGGCGAGGAGCGCGACAAGCTGCTCGACGGTGCTTGACGGCATCAGGGTCGGGAAGGGCCCCTGCTCCGGGTCCCACATTCCGATATCCTGCCAGCCGGCCTTTGGCGACGCGAGCTCGGCCGTCTCGAGGAAGAGGCCGCCGAGCTTCCTGCAACCCACATCGATGAGTCCCCTGACGCGCCCGAGGGTCCCCTCGCGCTCCTTGCCCTTGACCCCAGCGAACGCGCCGCCGCCGTTGTTCGGGGCAACGGCTGCTGCGGAGGAGGACGACTTCTCCATCGACTCCATGGCCTGCCGGAGGCGGTTCAGGCTCGCCTGGTAGGCGCCGAGCGAGTCTCTGCCCGGGATCGTGTCGATGATCTCCTGCTCGCGGTCGACGAGGTCATTTGTGCCCACGACGGCCTCGATGGCGAGCAGGGCGGCCTCGATGTTGCGCTGGATCTTGGACAGGT
Organism: Symmetrospora coprosmae; assembly: GCA_008802785.1. Lineage (NCBI taxonomy): Eukaryota > Fungi > Basidiomycota > Cystobasidiomycetes > Symmetrosporaceae > Symmetrospora > Symmetrospora coprosmae. The sequence goes on along the minus strand of VUYT01000011.1, from coordinate 135,310 downwards.
CCTTGGTGGAGCGGTGGATGGGCACGACGGCCTTGTCCAGGCGCGCGAGGCGGTCGTCGAACGACGTGAGCAGGCCCGTCATGCGCGCCGTGACGCGCTTGGACTTGCCCAGGTTCTGGTTGAGCAGCACCAGGTCGGCGCTCGCCTGCTCCTGCGCAGACGCCATCTGGTGCTGCGCGTGCAGCGCGGACATGCTGCTACCAGTCGATGCTGCTGCTGCTGCTGCTGCTGCATCGCTGCCATTGCTCATGCTCGCCATCGCAGACGACGCAGACGAGCTCGCTCGTATCGTCCCGAACATGGCGGCGAGTGCGTGCGGAGAGAAGGGGCGTCAGGCACAATCCCAGCGGGGCAATCGCAGAGAGACGGCAAACGGAGACGCAAGATATCTATTGACATGGTGGGAGATATTGCTGCTCTTCGCTAGTACGATAGAGAATGCAGTGCTTCGTCAACTTGCCGCTGACTAGGCCAAAGGCTTGCATGGCCTTGGTGCAGCTGGCAGCTGGCAGCTGGCAGCTGCCAGGTGCAGAAGGAGCAGGACGCGTTCGATGGGGTACACGAGATATAGCATTGTTTGCCCTGACACTGCTGCGTCTAGATTCGTTACTGTACAGCTGTACAGATAGACTGCTGTACTTCATCGGGGTGGATGGGATGTCACATCGGACGGCGCTTAGTGGTCACGGACGGGAAGAGGGTCCTTCTCGTACTCTGGGTGCTGCGTCTGGTAGCCTGCCACATACTTGCCAATGACGAGGCCTGCCAAATTTTACCGCGTTTGCGTCAGCCTGGTCTGCTCGGCACCTGCATGGCCTGAGTCGAGATGGCACGGCCCCGGGGCCAGAAGCGCGGACCCACCTCCGAGCCAGTTGGCGAGCTTGCCGCTGTTGAGCGGGAAGTCCTGGAGGATGACGTCTGCGTCGTACATGTGCGCGAGCGCGAGGAAGAGCGGGACGGGCTTGTCCTGCAGGGCGAGCGAGTGCAGCGTGCCGTACCCTTCAGGACACCCAGAGCGGAGTCAGCACGAGTACAGGTACAGAAAGTGTGTAGAAGGAAAACAAAGGGACTCACAGTTGCGGACGAAGGTGCCGTCGAACCCGGGATTGGCTGTGTACACGCACAGAGCGCATCAGTGCACGGCTCAGATGCGCTGCCCGGAGGGAGTCAACTTACGCCCGCCCTTCACAGTGATGAGTACTTCGAGGTCGATGCCGTCCTTGCCGTCACACCAGACTGCAGCGCATCCTCAGGTCAGCTCATCTCTCTTGACGGTGCTCGGCTGGTATGAGCGGAGCAGGCTCACACGTGTGGGGAAGGCCTGGTCGGATGACAACCTTCTCCCCCGGCTTGAGCAGGCCCTCTTTGCCGTCCAGGTAATAGTGCATCAGGCCAGAGACCTGTATGTCCGGATTCCAGGTCAGTAGGCAGCCTGTATCCGATGCCGCCGAGCGCAGTGAGGCCGACGATACACCCACAACCTCGAAGATCTCCGTCTGGTAGATATGCCACTGGGAGAGCGCATTGATTGTCAGGGTTGGATGCCTAGCATGCGTGCGATGCAATGGCAGCGTGCCAGGTTGGCCTGTCAGACATACGTGATACGGAGGCGTCGCGATGGAACTCCGGGAATTCGTGAAAGGTGACTTGTGGTCGAAGAGTTGGCTGTATCGGGTGCAGATGCGTATGAGCATTGTCACGCTGGAGATCAGGTGGTCACGGTGGCGCCGCGATGCTCTAGCTGCAGGGCCGTACCGGCCGCTAGGGATTGACAGCAGGCAGCTCACCGCGATGTGTAGTGATCATCGTCCCAGGATTGATCCCATGTCTGCGCGCCCGGGTCGGGTAAGGTTGCATCCAAGCGGGGAAGTGGTACATCAGCTTTCTGCTGGCTGGAAGACGTCGCGCAAGCAAGACGACCTATACGGAGCGTGGCCCACCTTGAAGGCGCCTCCAAAGTAGATGTCCGCGCCGTCCTCGCCCTTCTCGAGCTTGAGCATCTTGGTCTGGTGCGCAGCGCAGGACGTCAATGAATGCACACCTGTTCGTCAGTCATGCAGCTCTTTCGCGCGGCTTGGCAGAACCAGCGGAGCGGTCTCCGACGACGGGCGGCCAGTTTATGCACCTTTGGAAATAGGTAGTCCATCTTGTAGGCTGGCGTGATGTGTGTGTCGAGCTGAGGAGAGCGGAGAGCCACGCGTAGAGGGATACTGTAGATGTCGGTCCGTCGATCGGGTCAAGTCGGGCGGGGCCACGGGGTCGAGTTCCGGGTCTGTCAGCTTCTTTGCCTCGCAACAGTACTGTACGGCTCTCACAGACCGCTGCAATGCAGCTCACACTGAACGTAGGCGAGATGTGCTCGGATGGGAATGAAAGGCGAGAGAGCAGCCAGCTGGAGAGAGCAAGGCCCGTGCGCGCAAAGGGAGCCGGCCGTCAAGGGCGCGGGAGACGACGGCCGAGCGACAGAGGGCCCGGATAACGACGACGACGACGACGACGGCAACGACAGGGCCAAAGCAGCAGCGTCAAGTCAGGGAGACGACGATGCGCAAGCTTGCAAGGGAGGCTTCAAGATCTGTGTAGCTTGTGGATGGGACTCCGTTCAGGGCAGATCCTGTTATATCATGCTCCTGTCGGTCGAGGCGTCGGAGCGGGTTGGCTCGAGGGTGCACATTGAGGGGGCCACAACGCTAGCTGGGAGCTTCCGGGTCTCGACAGGGCAATATCACATGCACGCTGGCATTGCCAGGCAGGACGTGAACATCTCAAGTACAATGCAGGAGTGGTGTCGCGCTGGCTGATGACAAGGTTGTGGGCCTTGTCTCCGCCATACTGACCTCCTGTCTGCGTCACCGTCAAGACGACGGAATCGCACAGTGACCTCACAGACGGCCCATTCCCGATCCACTGGTTGTCATTGTCATTGGCTGTGTCATCGCCGTCCTTCCTCCCTCCTTCCCTCGCTCCCATCCTCCTTCCCTTCCTTCGCTTCGCTTCTTCATCGCATCTCACTGTCTGCATCCACGCTCACACACACCTTCGCAGCAACACCCACACCCCTCTGACCATGCCATTCTTCAAGAAGGATCCCGCGCCCGTCGCCGCCCCGGCCCCGGCCCCGGCCCCTCAGCCCGTCGTCGTCGAGGAGAAGAAAGGCCTGTTCGGCCGCAAATCGACCACAGTCCGACGCAACTCGAGCGACTCTGACCTCCGACGACGCAACTCGGTCGCCAGCCCTACGAGCCCGAACTTCCGCAACCCGAACCAGCGCCTGGACGAGATCCACAGTGTCCTCCCGCAGGCGTGCGTCTCCCCTCGACCAGCCTTCCCTTGCCCGCCTGACCACAGCTGACACCACTCCTACACACACCCGCGCTCAGACGCGAGAGGGTCAACAACGCCGAGAAGGCCGAGGTGAGTGCAACTCTCCCAGGTCTGGGTGCTGGCCGTGACTCTTTTTGTGCCTGTGTCCTCTCCCACAGGCCGCCGCCCGCGCTGCCCTCGTCGCCGCCGAGGCTGCTGTAGCCGACGCCCGCAAGCACGTCAAAGCGCTCGAGCAGGAGGCCCTCCTGCAAGCAAAGGCAGCCGAGCAGGCCGCCCGCGACGCCAATGCCAAGCTCAGCGAGGTCTCGGACGTGAGTGGCGACCGGGCCTTTGCAGTGCTCTCCCCCACACACCATGCCCCCCCTCTGATACTCACCAAGGACTGGGCAGCTGATACACCGTGTGGATGCTCTCGATACACAGATGAAGAAGCGCACCGGCAAGATGGGTCGCGTCTAGGCAATGTCCCCTTCCTGCCCTTGTCGTCCTCCACTCCCGCACGTCTCTCGCCTGCGACGACGCCTTACGACCATCTCTAATGCAACAAGACCTGTGTAGCGTGTAGTTCTACAGAATCTACCAAGACCTGCCCTAGTGATTCAGCATCTGCGTGCTCGTTCCTGTCACCCTGGCTGGATGAGCATTGCCTTGCCCTGATCTGCACGTGTGTCCCTCTCTTGGCTCCCTTCCACTCTGTTCGGCAGTCACGATTACATAGAGGATGGCCGCAGAGAGATACAGGGACGTCTCACTGGGCGATGAAGAGCTGGACGTCGAGGAGCGCGGGAGGGTGAGATCCAGTGGTGGGGACGGGGATAGCGATGACGATGGGCACAGGCACGGGCGACAAGGGGAGGCAGACGACCATGACGACGACGACGACGACGAGGGAGAGGTGACGGACGAGAAGCAGTTTCGATACTACAAGGAGCTGCCCAGAGCGCACACGCTCACCAATGCGACGAGGAAGCAGATAGGAAGAGGGCCTATTGCTGCGTGGGTGCCGGCGTCCCTTGCCATCATGGTCGAGAGTAGACGGAGCTTCGAGGCTGATGAAACGATGCTCGCATCATGGCAGCGGCATCGCCCTCCTGTTCGGGATGGGCTATCTCATCGCATATGCCTGCTCGAGCATCACCCGCGCGCACCATGTCACAAAGGTAGGTGGCAGGCAGGTCCGTTTGGGCACCACAGGATCACATCGAGCTGATCCGTACTCTACGGTGTGCGTGCGTGTGCTCGCGCGCGCAGGTCAACGTGATTCTCATGGTCTCGGACGGATACGGCCCCGCCTCAGAGACGTTCGCCCGCTCGTACCTGCAGTACCTCGTTGCCTCAGAGGACGCAATGGTCCAGCCGGGCGGGCGGTGGGCCCACCTCGTCCCCTCTGGCTCGGACGCCGTGACAGACTTCCGGATGACGCTGCCGCTCGACGCCATGCTCATCGGCGCGTCGCGCACGCGCTCGTCAGATAGCTTGGTCACGGACAGCGCGGCCGGTGCGACCGCCTTCAGCTGCGCCATCAAGAGCTACAACGGCGCTATCGGAGTCGACCCTACTGAGAAGCGCAACCCGTGCGGAACCGTGCTTGAAGCAGCTCGGCACCTCGGCTACAAGACGGGTCTCGTCGTGACGAGCGTGCGTGCTAGCCGATGCTAATGACCAGAAGCTGCTTTGCGGACCTAGGCTGAGCAGATTCGCCTCTTCCGCCTCACAGCGCATCACGCACGCTACGCCTGCCGCCTTCTATGCCCACGTCCCAGACAGAGACATGGAGTCCACGATAGCGGGTGAGTCTGAGCACGAGCCCTCTAGAGGGGTCGAGAGCACGCCTGAGGAGTCTGCCCCTTTACCCCTCTCCCAGAACAAATGGTCGCGACCCATCCTCTCGGGCAGCAGGTGGATCTCGCTTTCGGCGGCGGGCTGTGCTTCTTCCTGCCCAACAGCTCGGTCAGCTCGTGCCGTTCAGACAATGTGGACTTGGTTGCCGCCGCGCAGGACAAGAAGAACAGCAAGCCAAAGTACAAGGTCATCACGGACCGCCAGGCGTTCGACGCGCTGTCGGACGACTGGAAGAGCCTGGGCACCATCGGGCTGTTCGGGAAAGACCACCTCGAGTACGAGATTGACCGGCTGAGCATGCCGGAGCACGAGCAGCAGCCGCCGCTCGACGAGATGGCCGACAAAGCAATCAGCATCCTGCGCAGCGCCGTCAAGTCGCAGGGCGCGCACGGGTTCTTCCTCATGGTCGAGGGCAGCCGGATAGACATGGCTGCGCACAGCAACGATCCCGTCGGACACGTCCACGAGATCCTATCGTACCAGTCGACGGTGCTGCGCGTCAAGAAGCACGTCGACGCGCTCAACGCCGCGGGGACGCCGACGTTGCTCATCTCGGTCTCGGACCACGAGACGGGCGGCCTCTCGCTCGGGTACCAGCTCGACCCCGCCGCGTACCCCACATACGCCTGGTTCCCAGACGCTCTCGTCAACGGCAGCGCCACGTCCACTGCGACGAGCGCAAAGATCGCCAGTCAGGCCGACACCATCACTATCGATGGGCTGCAGCGCATCCTTCGAGACGATCTGGGTGTAGCCGACCCAGACGATGACGAGATTGCGGACATTCTCAAAAACAAGGCCGCGTCCGGGGCACTAGGCCCGCTCGATAAGGTCCTTGCGCGGCTTACGAGCAGGCGGGCGCAGGTCGGGTGGTCGACGCACGGCCACTCTGGCGTCGATGTCAATCTCTACGGCTACCCGAGAAAGCTCGTCGCGCCATATCTCGGCGGCAATCGCGAGAACACCGAGGTGGGTCTCGTGCAGGTCGAGAAGCTCTGCTGATCCCTTGCTGATACCGAGCTGGGACGTTGCAGATCGGCCTGTTCATCGCAGACACGATGAAGCTAGATCTGAAGCAGATCACCAACTCGCTTCAAAGCAACCTCAAGGCTTGGTATTCGCCCATTAGCGAGAAGCTCAACGCGGAGAGCATGGCGGAGCGGAATCACGGGACAAACGGGCTCGCTCACTACCATGGTGCTCACAGGCACTGAGAGCTTTGGCCACTTCCGCACGCGCACCCAGCAGTCTCTGTAGTATATGTAGCATGTCGTCTGTATTGGAGCAGGCTTACTAGATGTTGGAACAGGAAGGCTACTCGGCGTCACAGTAAAGCGGGGCGGTTGGGTTGGCTTGCTCGCTTTTGCCATGCTGCTAAAGCTTGACGCTGAACCTTGACACCAGCCTCTTCGTATACCTTGACAATCTGCGCAAATCCCCTCTTGCGCGCTTCCGCAAGGATAAGCTGAAGAGCAGGGCTCTTTCGGTCTCGTACGAGCGACAGGATCGCGACTGCGGTGGGGACGACGTCTGCTTTGCTTGGCCGCGGCGGTCAGTATAGAAGCTCTCAAACGCGGTGGGTGAGTATCGCACGCACTCTTGCTAGGTACTGTCATGCCATACTCCGGATGCACCTCGGTGACGGCCGCGCGGTACTTGTTGACACCGAGCTCGATAGGATCCTCCGTTAGCACATCCTGCACCCGTGGCGCGATGAGAACATGCTGTGCGCATGATAGGTCGGTCAGAAGGGCCTTCTCGACAAATGCCGGCACCCATCGCTGGCTTTGGGCAAGCACGATCAAATTGGCACCCTGATCAACAAGTTTCACTGCTGTCAACATACTTGGTCACGCTGACCTGCTGGCAGGCGAGAGCAGTGCTACTTACCGAGGTGCTGCTCTTGAGCAGACTTGGCGCCACGCTCTCGAGGATACCAGTGATCTTGCTCTTCCGCTTGATGAACTCGCTTCCAGTGGTGATGGCACCGTAGAAGTCCAGAGGCGGCAACCATGGATCCAGCAGATACTCAACCCAGCTCTCACTCGACGTAAAACCCTCGGAGGAATTCGTCACAATTCCGAGCCCTTCGAACGCCGCCTTGTTGGTCAAGGACAGGCGGTACATCTTCGCCTTCAGGAGACTTTCTAGATGCTTGACGTTGTCCTGGAAGGGCGCGCCATTCGCGTAGACATAGTCTCGCCAGATCTTGACGAAGTGTCTGGCCTGTCCTGGTCCGGCCAAGCGGTCGCCATTGAATGAGGCGAGCAGTCGGATGGCGAGGGTCCTGTGCTCGTGAGTAGTCAGTAAGTGCCTCCTCTCGCAACCCGGATGGAGGCGTCATGTGCTCACCTTAAATCATTCTGCCGCGTCACGAAGAAACACAGGAGCCACGAGCGCGACTGGGTCGCGAAGGGATCAGACAGCTGTGCGATTTCCGGCTCGTTCTGCGGGAAGCCCTCTTCTGCGTATACGAGGATAAGGCAGTCGACCTTGTTAGCAGAGGAGTCTTTGCGGGCATTGATCCCACTGGGCCCTAGCGAGTCATCAAAGTGCTGCCGCTTACGCAGTAGAAGGGAACAAACGGTCTGGTAGACAGCTGCGGGATTCATGGCCAGAAGCAACGCACATGCTTGCACCGGCAGCCTTGGTCCCTGCGCAGATCGCCCAATGTAAGCCGTCGCTATGCCCCGCACGCGCGCGGAGAACTTGGACAAGAGAGGACGTACCAATCTAAGACGGTTTATTGCGGTGAAATGAGGGAGTAGGCTCCCACAGCTTGCATGGCCCCATAGTCGATTCAGAACATCTTGCATGAAGGCAGGATCGGTCATCGGAGGCGCTCCTGCCGCCTTCAGTACGCCCATCCTCCATTCGAGATCGGTCCCTGCAGTCAGAATGCATAGGACCAGCTCTACGATCATTTGGCGACTGTATGCCGGCAGTCCGTGGCTACAGACGGAACGATTAGCTCGCCGATCCTGATCCAGTTGGTACCAGACGTGTGAGGGCGACTCACAGTTCGATGTATTCCCGGATGTTCTGCCGGTAGTGCGCAATGCCCATCGTGTTGGGCTGGATTCTGGCGGCGATGAATCTGGCGTACGTGGCGAGTCAGTAAAGCCCTGCCGAACACCAAGAACCGATGTTGTGCCCGGCTGACGATGTGAGCGTGTCCCCGTATTCGTGGCTTGTTGGCCGATATGTCAACAACGGAGCTGCACCATCTGAGTCCAGTGGCACTTCCACGGCAATATACGGCGAGTCCTCCACAAGCGTCGCGATGAGCTCGCGACCTGTTGTAAGAGCGGTTACTGCACCGCCAGGCCTCCGCTGGATGCTCCCCGCGCAGTCGAAAACCTGCCCACGTCCCAGCCGTCAGCGTCCTTGAGCATATGCTTCATGGCAGTGACGTTCGACGCACGTAGCCGTAGGATCGCTCGTCCGGCACTGCCAGGCGGCATTCAGCCAAAATGCGCACCAGGACGGCCGAACACACTGCACCCCCGGCAATGAGCGCCTGTCGAGGTCGCGTTCACGTATGAAATGCGAGTAATCAGCATCACCACGACAGAACGGCTGCAGTCCTGCGTGGTTGCGGGGTATCCGGACCTTGGCGAGTTCGGGTCTTGCAATGCTGGGCCGCCGAATCAGCTCGAATAGGATCTCGGCGGGATAGTAGCGCCTCTCGAAGTGGTGGCGGATGTTGACTGGCTTCTTCGCTGTCGCATGGAACGCCCTGGACACTGCCGTGAACGCCCACGGGCTGTCGAGCTCGAGGAAGACGTGCCCGAGGATCTCGGGGACGCCTAAGGCGCGATGAGCTGCGGAGGCTACAGACTCGTCCATGCTTGCGGTAGAGGTACGATCACACGACAGAGCAGCAGCCCGTATGAGCGGAATGAGTGTGCGCAAGAGCGACGTCCAGAGGCAGACTGCTGTCAACGGATGTTCCGCGTCGGCTGCATTCCGGCGGGCTAGACGGAACGGGCTTTGCGATGTCAGGCGGAGGTATACAGGCTCGGACGGATATGCTGAACTGTACGGTAGTTGAAATGACGTTGCGTTGTAAAATGCACAACCAGCTGGCTCGCTGGATGCCACCTCCGATGCGCCTGCCCCGCCGCCGCCACCACTCACCTCACCTTTGACGCGTCCAAGGGCAAGGACGACGCGTCGCTGCATTTGGTCCCGATCCCCACTCGAGGTCAATAAGCTTTTGTTGTGGGAGAAGGTCTAGCAGGATGTAGCACCGTGCCTCGCCTCGCTAGTCGTATACCACAGCACCGTGACACTATACTGAGGGGGAGTGGCACGCTGACCGTTTGGGCAAAGAAGCAGGCTGCGCTGCGGGTCTGGCTCTCTGCAGGTCCGGTACAGTAGTGTCCCAGAGCGCCTTTCTTCCTCCGTCGAGCTGCAAGGTGCACAGCCAGCAGGCACGGCGTTTCTCCTTCTATCCTGCCGACTGCGGATCTGTGCCATAGAGCTCTGGCAGCACGGTCACCACCTTCTTCTACGCGCCCCGTCGCTAGCATATTGCAATCCAGACGCGCTTGTCTGAGAGCACTGGCAGCACCAGCAGCTCTCACAACCTCGACTTGACGGTCTACACCAGAGAACGAAGGGAGCCTCACAGGCTTCCGCGCACATTCATGATGGAGCTGCAGCGCATCCGCTCCTTGACGGATCCCGAGGGAGAGCACCGAGCACAGTGGGGCAGCGGAATTGCAGGCGGAGTCGGAGAACCAAGCTCGATGGCCGCGAGCCCACGCGGGCGCCCTTCCCTGCAGGACTACCTCTCGAGCAGCAGCAGCAGCAGCCTGCATCAAGGCGACAGCAGCGAAGACGAGGACGACGCGACGGGCTACTGGGCCAGGGCCTACCGGCCGTCGGCCAGTGCAGGAGGAGCTCGCGTTCGCAGCAGCAGCCCAAAGAAGATCGCAAGGAAGCCAGTCACGCGCTTTCTCGCAGAGGAGATAACGGCAGAGGATGTCGCATCGAACGAGCAGTCAGAGATGCGCTCTCAGTAAGTGTGCAGTTTCGCCTGCGCGTAGGGGTCGCGCTTCTGCCGCCGGTCATCTGCTGACGTCGACAAGTGTCGCACAGACTCGAGAGCTCGACAACGAGCGCTCCCACACTTGATGGGGTCGATATCGAGTCTCTCATCGCATCGTATGGCCCTCTTATCCACCCTTCCATGCGCGACAGCATCCTTGAGCGACAGAACTCCATCCTGTCCGCGCGTGGATGCTCGGATGCTGCTAGCCGTGCTGGAGTACCAAAAATGAATGGCCGATCCGTATCATATTACGATCAGAGCTCTGCGAGCTCGTCCTCGCGCCCCTCCCTCGTCAGCACCCGCTCAGCTGGCTCCAGCACCTCGCTCAGACACCTGCCGTCAGCCACCTCAAATCCGCTTCGACGGGAAGCGAGTGCTGGGGCAGCCAGCGGCATCAGCCGCAAGTCATCCACCTCGTCGTACACGTCCATCTTCAAGCGAAAGACGAGCTATCCGCACCCACAGCCGGCCGCCAGTGCGGCTCAGCCATCCGGCCAGTTCTTGTCAGGCGCAATGGACATCACCTACGAAGCCGCAGCCGGCGGCTCCTCGGTGCTGGCGGCGTCAGCTTCGAGTGCTCCGCTGAATCGTACAACGAGCGTGTTCTCCCATCACCCACCTTCGCCATCTAGCCAGGATCTGCTGCGGAGTCAGAGCAACCCTCTCCGGAACGCGCCTGTACCTGCTCCTTGTGTCCCAGAGAGCGCCGACATCCCTCTTCGGTCGCAGTCACAGAGCTCAGCCGATCAGCGCAGGCAGCGCACGCCCACGCAGACCATTCCCTCTCGCTTCACGTACGCCACAGCCGCACCAGAGATCCAGCGACTGCCCAGCGCAACGAAAGCGAGCGAGACGTCCTCGCCCCGCTCGTCAGTGAGCAGTTCGCGCTCGCAGGCCTCGTTCAGATGGTCGGTCGGCAGTCAGACATCCAGTGTCGGCACCTCTCGGACGTCCACCAGCTTGGCGCCGCAGAGTGCAAAGCCCGTCCTTGACATTGAGAGGCCGGCTCATGCTGCCGTCAGCTCACGCGCGGCAGCACAGCCTGGTGCAAGAGCGGAGGCCGAGCGAGTCGACCCGTCCCTGGCGATTGGCGTCGCGTCAACAGCGCTAACTGGTGAATGTCAGCCAGCTTTCACGCGTGGACACCGCAAGAATCAGGAAAGCGTGGACAGCATGCTTTCAGAGGATGGACTATCAGACACCATCTCGTCCATCCATTTCCCAGTACCCCCGCCCCTATCGCGCAAAAACAGCGCCGCATCGGCCGTATCGATCACGATGACATCGGCATACTCCTTCGACAGCTTCGCCTCTGCTATGGCGGATCTCCCGACGCTTTCATGCAGCTCCGATATCGGGTCAAGCTCGGGGCCGCGTACGGCCACGGACGACGGCCGCTCCGTGCGCTCCTTCGGCAGTGGTAGTGGGGCCAGCCTTGCCATTCCCGTCCACACATCAGCTCCTCTCAAGCGCGCTCAGAGCACTTCCAGCCTCGCCGACTCGGTGCGCACGGCTTCTGCCCCGAGCGGCTGCGGAGCCAGTACAGGCATCACGAACCGGTCCATGTTGGGTGCCAATGCCGTTGCGCGCAGCCGGCTCCACCAGGTCCACTTCTCCAGCTGTTGAAGGGCAGCCCCATCAATCCGCAGCATCCGTTCGTCCTTCTATGTGCATCCGGGTGTACAGGCTCTCCAAGGGCTCGGCTGCCGAGTCTCGAGACTCGGTGGCGCGAGTTGACCATTCGTGCATTGTGGGAACAGCACGTCTAGAACTATGTGGGGGTATGAAACGAGGGCTATCATGTAAACGAGTACCACGGAGAAAAGCGTGAAATGAAGGCATCTATCTAGTCGATCTAGCCTTTGCATTTACGTTGACGATGGACGAGCCGCACGGTCCTGCTGGTGGCGGAGCCTGCTTCTCCGACCGAGCCTACACTCCTCCCGAGACGCACCCGGCGGCGACGGATGAAGAGAGGCATCTGTATCTGTTCTCTGAGGGAGGCTTCATGCGGAGCTTGGTTCGTGGAAGACGACGAGTGTGTACTTGTCCTCTGTGGGCAGCGCCCGCGTCAGGCCAATATACCTCGACAGCAGCAATACCACACCCGGAACTCACCAGGCGTGATCATCATCTCGTACTTCTTCGTTCGTATCCGCAAGAACTTCACACGGTCCTGTACTCCAGCAGGGCGTGAGTGGGGAAGCACCAGGCGTTCATTCAGCACGTGAAGCAGCCAGCGGCGATGAACATGCGGCTGCAGACACGGGCCCGAACGCTGTCGAGCAGCGGGAAGGGTGCGATTCTCGTGCTCACCTGATCGTCCAGCTCCTCTACGCCCAGCTTGCTGTTCTCCACTATTTGCCTGACCGCGTCCGCGTATCGCTTGACCGTCGGGTGGATGGACAGGCCCGAGGCTGGGCCTGACGTGCCGCCTGCCCCAGCAGCGGCTGACTCGGCGGATGCAGCAGCGCTATCGGATGATGCTTCACGTCGTGCTCCATTGACGAGCGCGTCATCGCTGCTGCCGGTGCTTCCTGCTGCTGCTGGGCCCTCCTCGAGCATGGCCCCGCTGTACCGGATCACCTGGCCCGTCTCGCTCGACAGGATGAGGAGACCTTTGACGTTGCGATGCGAGTGAAGACGTGCCAGCGTCGCTTCGACTTCTGGAGGTGTGGCCATATCTGACTCTCGTCTCGGGGATAAGTTGTCGTCTGACAGAAGAGCTGCGACATGTGTCAGCGGCGGATGCTGCTCTCCTCTGGACGACAGTACGAACGTACTCGGACGCTTCAGAAGCAGCACATCCACCACACAGGGATGCCTTTCGGACAAGTTGCAAGTCGCATCCTTCGAGGCTGCATGCCCTGCCGTCGTAGCTACGAGCTGCTACGAGCTGACCGGCGGCTGCCCCGTCCTTCCTCAGAACAGGTCATCGGTCCGCCCGGGTCTGGCAAGTCAACGTACTGCCATGGTCTGCAGCAGTTCTTCGCCGCGCTCAGCCGCTCAATCCACATCGTGAATCTGGATCCTGCGAACGACCGCTTGCCGTATGCGCCAGCACTCGACATCACCGAGCTCATCAGCCTGCAAGACGTCATGGAGGAGTACGGCTTGGGCCCTAATGGCGGCATGATCTACTGCCTCGAATACCTGGAGGAGAACTTTGATTGGCTGCAGAGCAGTCTGGAGAAGCTGGTCGACGAGCAGGGGAACCGGGCAGAATATATCGTCTTCGACATGCCAGGACAGGTCGAGCTCTCGACAAACCACGATAGTCTGCGCAACATCGTGCAGAAGCTAGAGAAGCTTGGTTACAGAGTCAGTCTGCTTTACCGAGGCGACGGAGCTGCGAGGCGGCTCTAAACTGACGCGTAGATTCTGCACAGTTGGCAGCCGTCAATCTGACCGACGCGTTCCATGTTACGGATGCCTCCAAATACGTCGCGATTCTCCTGCTATCCCTACGCACAATGCTACAGCTCGAGCTTCCGCACATCAATGTACTCTCCAAGATCGACCTCATCACTTCCTACGGTGACCTGCCTTTCAACCTCGACTTCTACACCGAGGTGCAAGATCTGTCGTACCTCCAATACGAGCTAGAGAAAGATCCGCGGAGTAGCAAGTATGCAGAGCTCAACAAGGCGATATGCGATATTGTCGAAGATTTCAGTCTCGTCGGGTTTCAGACGCTTTGCGTGGAGGTGCGTAATGAAACACTTGCTCCGCCCGTGCGAAGACCGCTGACTTCGTTCCATGTCTGCAGGACAAGCTGTCAATGGCGGCGCTCGTCAAGGCGATAGACCAGATGCTCGGCTGCATACCAAAGACGATGCACTCGCACTCGCACGACCGCGCAGGGGAGAGCGCCAGTGATGCCTCTCTTCGTCAATCGCATCAGCACCCTCCACAAACAGCGCACGAGCTTTTGCATTCCATGCCCGCTTCTTCGTTTCCCGACGCTCTGGACATACAGGAACGCTACGTCGAGCGGAGCAGGGAGTTTGACGAGGAAGAGCGCAGCCGGTGGAAGAGGGAGGGCGACGAGCTGATGGCTAAGGCGAGCGAATTGGAGAAGAAGAGAGCGATACACCTTGCGTCTACGGCGGGTGATGCTGTGCAATGAAATAATGCAGCATGTCGGACGCACATGGGACACTAGGAGCCGATCCCACGTCGTCATCGACTGACCGCCTCAACGTCCGGCTCCTGAAGCCGTCCTGACTTGATACATCAGGAAGGGTTCATTGGAACGATGCAAGCTAAATGACTACAGTCCCCTCTCGATCTCCAGACGGCCACTTAGTAGCCGGGAGTTTATTGTCCAGGCTACACACGCGTCGCCACTCCCCGTCAAGGTCAACGGCGGGTGCTCCGTGCATAGCTAGAGACTGATGTCTGAATCCAAAGTGATCAAGACGGCCATAACCCCTCGCAGCACGAGCTTCGGCCCTCCAAAGCGCACTTAGCCAGTGCAGAGCTCCCGCCACCGGTTCCCACGTCGAAGGTGGGGTATGTCGGACAAAGGCTGCCTCGACGTGTCGTGGCGGTGGCTCCCCCCGGCCCTCCGCTAGCCCCTCTCCCTCCCTGTCTTTCTACTTCTCTCTGTCTCTTTCGCTCTTCCTGCACATCTCTCTTTTTGCACGCAGATTCTGTCTAACTACCACCTCATCTACCAGCCACTCAGTCGCCATGGGACCTCGTCAAAACAAGGTAGGCAGAGAGGTCCGTCCTCCTGATGCAGCTCCGTGTATAGACGGCTAAAGGTCCCCATCCGCCCACATAGTGCGGCATGCCCGAGTGGTGAGTATGCGGTTCTTGGGCTGTGCTGCACGTCGTCCGCTGATGAAGGCGCTCGCCATCCTCGCTTTAGCTCTTACAGTGCCCTTAAGAAGTCAGTAGCATGGGTTCCAACATTGCTCGTCTGGCAGACAGTTGACGAGCCCCTGGTCTCTGCTTGTTCCGATCCAGAGACACCGTCGTTTCCCACCAGCAGGGCCATTATGTACTTTGGAGGTTGATCCAAGAGAAATCAGGCAACGCCAACATCGAGCCCAGCTACATCGATCATAAGAAGATCAGATGCCCTTTCGCAGAGGGTACTGCTTCCACTATGAAGAATTCCACATGCTCGTGAGTCCACATGACCATGCGCTAAATATGCTGTCACGGCAAAGGCTGAGCCTGGCCACAATCGCATCTCGGCAGACGGGAGATGACCCTGGGTACCGATTGCCTCTTGTGGTCGAGGCGCACTTGCAGACGTGCACTACTGATGCCTTCTCCGGTCTCCCAGCCTCTTTCAGGCAGCATTTCAGGTCACATGGAGACTGGAACACTGTGGCAGAAAGGTATAAGGCAGACTACGAGGCGTGGGTTGCCGACGCGCAAACCGCCGAGGTTACAAAAGTATCCAATGAGGAAGTGGGTCGTCATTCCGCGCTGCCGGAGTAAGGTAGATAGCGGTCGATCAAGCCAGCTGATAATGTATGCTTTTCGCTCACAAGTGTCCGATGCAGGGCTGGTGAGTGGAAGAAGGACCACCTTCTGCATCCGAGTTACAGGACGCTGACGATACGAGCACAGCACGAGCCTGACCCGTCCTAACAGGTAAGGAGGTCTGCAAGACTGTTCCGGCGATGCCCCTCGACTAATGTGTCTTTCCTCTTCCTCTTAAGGGCTAATCAACACGGGCATGGGCACTATCACTGGGTCGTTTTGCAGCATGCGAACAGCCTTGCAGAGCAGAACGGATTTGGACTGCAAACGGAAGAACAGGTGGAAGATTCGATACAATGTTCCGCCCTCGCGTCAGGCCGTACGCGCACTAGATGCCGGTGCGTGCCATTTGCCTTGAGGGGCGTCCGACAACACTGACTTCATGGCATAACACAACGCTAACAGACACAGACCTGACATCAGTAAGCGAGGCCGTTGCTACTGCGGGCCAACGTGAACTAAGAGCGCTGGTCTCCGTTTAACAGGCAAATATGCTGCTCACGTAGTCGGCAAGCACCATGTCGCGTGGCCCCACATCATGTCGAATCTCAAACCAAAGTATGAGGAGTGGCGTACCTTTCGTAAGGCGCAAGCTACCAAGGCAATTCCGGACGGCAGCAAGTCCGCTCAGAGCCCATTGATGAAGTCAGGGACGAGCAAACGCATGATCGCCGATAGCTCCGGCTCACGCTCAGGCTCCGATCGTCGCAGCCAATCGGCAGATGTATCGACCACGCCAAAACGTCCTATCAAGCGTCTCAAGAAGAAGACAGACATCTACTATCAGACTAAGCCCATTTCCCCGGATCGGAAGGCATTGTCCCAAAAGTCATCGGATGAGTCCCTAACAGCCCAAATAATGGCGGGCTTCATGTCCAGCGGTAGCGCGAGTCCAGTCCCGGCCACGCGGGGCGCGCGAACGACATCGCTGCCACCGACCGGCCCCAAGACAGACCCGCCGTCAGCCAATTCTCGAGGAAAGCAGCCAGTTCGAGCCGTCTCGACAGTCAGTGATCTCGTGGAACGTAGCCGGAGCACTTCATCCGATGAGTCGGCCCTACGGAGGGCCATTGATAATTCTCTTCGCCATACACAAGCAAAGCGGTCCGCTAGCATGAGCTCCAACGGAAGCCGAGGCTCCGAAGTATCGGGAATCGGAGCAGCCGGCCCTTCTGAATCACCGGTCAAGCGTCAAGGGCGTTCTCGTGTGCGCGGGTCCATACCACAGCCGCCCTCAGCCAGCAGTACTCGTAGAGAGACCCACTTCGTCGCACGCGCTCCAACGTCCAGGCCACCATCAGCCAACCCTTCCAGATCCTCAAGTCACTCCAAGCAAGTTCCTGGATCGGGAACGAGGCACATTTGACGCATTCCTCGCGACGCACCAGGCGGGAGCGACGACAGAGTCTGGCTTCACTCTAGATCTGCTTTCCAATAGCTATAGAGGCAGCGTCCGGAATGGGGCTTCGAGAAAGAGAGAAATGGTGGCCGAGCGGGAGGTCGTGACGAAGGCGAAGGCTAGAAGAGAGAGAGACTTGCAGGGACCGTTGCCAAAACCACAACGAAAAAGAGAAGAGAACCTGCTCGCTGCTGTGCCAGAAAGTAGCATAGAATTACTATTTCTGCCAAACCTCAGGTCGCACCACGATGGACGGTTGCAGTGCTGCCTTCTCGTATCGCCCAAAGTGACATGATCAAGACGGCCATAATCTCTCGCAGCACGAGCTTCGACCCTCCACAGCGCACGTATCCAGCGCGGATCTCCCGCCACCGGTTCCCACGTCGAAGGTGGGGTATGTCGGACAAAGGCTGCCTCTACGTGTCGTGGCGGTGGCCACCCCGAAAGACTTGCTGGGGCAGCGGTCCCTCTTCTGTTCCATCCCTCCGCTCCTCTGCTCTGAAGCGCCCGCCACTCTGCTCCTCTGCTTCTTACTCCTTATCTTCAACTCGCCTGGATCGCCTCGCCTAGATCTGTCAGCACTTACATCTGATCAGCCAAAGCAACTCGTTACACCAATGGGGCCAAAGAAGGGCGGTCCAGCAGATCAGGGCGCAAAGTCCACCTTTCAAGTAGGTTCGATACTTCCGTTGGCCCAGTCGATACTGTGCAAGTTACTCATTGAGGAAGCTCGCTCTTGCTCCTCCTCCTAGTGCCGCATAACTGGCTGGTGCGTTCACGATTTGTTTATGCCTTTGTTTGAGACACAGACTGAGTGGCTTCCTTACACCCTCAACCAGCGAACACACTGGCAGTTCAACGTCAAACAGAAAGCATCATGAGCACTTGCACTTCTTCCTCGCATCCATCAACCCAGGTGCAGACCTCGCCAACTGGGATTTTCTACAAAAAGTGAATTTGAAAGCGATTCGATGTCCGTCGGAGACTTGGTGAGTATACAGCCCCCCCTTTCCCCCACATCTGGCCTATCTAACCATGCCGGCTTCCTACAACAACTTGAGCTTAAGGCCGTATTCATACGGTAGGGCGGCATTCCCGTGCCTGGCTGTGAGCTTGGCTTGATGCTCTGGATCTGCCCGGGCCGAGCAGCACAATTTTCGAGACATTACGACAGTCACGAAGGTCCTGGCTCCTTCGCGAGAGCCAAGGAGGCCAGTCTGCCTCAGTACCAGCAATGGGTCCAGACCTTTGAGCCCGCCGGTAAACAGAAGAATTTTGTGCGTGCATATGCTGGTCTACTCTCGGGCCCTCGAGTCGCCATTCCCTCTGATCAAGCCTCTGCTTATTGAAACAACCAAGAAACGGGAGTGTCTGATGGATAGATGGTGAGTAGCAGCACCCGCCTGGACAGTCTCACTGCTTGAACATCTCTCTGATGGTGCACATCTTGTGGCCCAGTACCGAGCAGGGTAATTTTGGGAGGTACGTGATGTTCACCATTTTCACGCCGAGTGCAGTTGCCGACGAAGACTCTCGCTTCGCAGCGGCGCCTACATCTCTCACGAATACACGCACTGGCTAGCCTTCGAGCACGCCCTCAAACTTAGAGAAGCAAGCGGGATCTCCGGGTTGCTGACCGAGAGAGCAGCAGAGGACTCGATAGTCTGCTACAACAAAGTTGAATGGCGCGGTAACACAGGGCCGAACAGGACTTGCGGGTAGGTGGCTATGGGCATCGGATGCGCGAACAGGTGAGAGTGCTGATGCGGCGTCGCGAATAATGCAGGGAGTCCATCACTATCAGTGCGTTCAGGGAGTCAGCGGTTATGTTTGAGTTGACTAATATCGAATTTATGCGCTAGGCAGCTGGGCACAGCACGCCCTGGGAGCGCATAAGACTAACTGGGCGAAGGTAAATCAGGACTCACGCACGAGGTACGAGGAATGGCTTCGGAATAAAGCTGGCGGTCCATCGTCGGGAGGAGCCGCCTCATCAAGCAAACTAGCTCGATCAAGCAAACGGGAACGCTCTCTTGGTAGTTCAGGTTCAGACTCAGAGCGCCACAGTCCTTCAGCAAGGCCCTCCGAAGAACGCACTGGTCGACCACGCAAGCAAGTCATTAGGTCGAACTCAACTGACAGAGCTCAATCAGCTGGTTTCCAACGGGATTGCCGGTCTGTCTCCACAACGCTGAGCGATATTCTGAGGAGAGGCCTCGAAGCGGGCGGCAGTGCGTCTCCACTCCACTCGGACAATCGGGGAGGGCGAGCTTCTTCTCTGCCACCGCAGAGCCCAGGTGCGGCCGCCCTCTCATCTGTTGCTCAAGGGAAGCAGCCTCGCCTCAGCATCACACCTGGGGCGAACACTCCCGTGCACCGCCGAAGTCAGAGCGCTTCATCGAGCGGTCTGGGTGCGGCCTTACGCTCTGCTTTCCAATCTCCTGTGCGGGGCTCTTCGAACCGCTCTTCGAGCGTCGGCTCGATAGGAAGTCAGCGCTCTGGACAGGCAGTCGGGGCAGCTCATCAATACGGGACAGACAGTCGAGGACGTCCTCTGAAGCGCCCACGTCAGCTATCGGTATCATCGAGACAGAGGGCTCCCTCGTCTGCAACTCGTCCGGGACATCAGCAGTCCGCAACGGTCAGAGGGCGGTCCATACCACCCACGGCGACGCCTTCGAGATCTGGCAGCCGCTCTTAGCGGCATCTGACTTGAAGTAAACCGCATGAGCGGGCACAAGGCGTACCTTTGAGACAGACTTATATCCAGACCGATGCAGACCGTTCCCTCGCTGCTGTACCTACCTAAAAGTGCAGTTAGAGCCACTATGATCCTCAAACCCAGGCCTGCACTAGACGAAAGTGTCCCAGTGCGTCATCCTCGTACTGATTGTCACCTACTGCGACCGTCAACAGGTCAGTCGACACGTTGTAAGAGCTCGCAGCACAGTAGCACGGAGCGCCTGGCAGGGCATGGATAGCAGCATCCGCCCTCGGCCCTCTCCAGACGAAGTGGCATGCCCAGGCAGTCTGCAGCTCCCGCCGCTAGGCTTGACCGGCACGCCTTCTCGATGATGTTACAGCACGACCCGATGCTACCGCCCAACGTTCCCCGTCGGCGCCTCTTCACCCTTCGGCGCGTCTTTCTCTGACGCTATCCGCGCAGCAGCCTCTTTGGAAGCCGTCGCCTTTTCCAGCAGCGTCTGCGGTTGCGGCTGGAGCGGCAGCTCTTCTCCCGGCTGCACGAGCTGCACATTCTCGTTCGCAAGCCATCTCGCTCCAATGTCCTCGAGGTGCTGGTCCCAGTCTTCGAGGTTTTCATGTTGCCGCGCTTTGATGAGCCGTGGCAGATTAGAGGGCGAAGCGGGCGTCTGTATCGGCTGTGGAACAAACGTCGTCTTTATGCCGACTGTGGGAAAGGTGATGGTCGTCCCTGGTATCGCTGTTGATGTGGCGGCGTCAACCTGTACGCGAGCACGCGAGACGGAGCGGGTCAGCTCGAGCGGGCGGCGATATAAGCGGCGAGGCCGTGGCCGCTCACGAGGGTGAATGCTTTCGTATCCGAGGTCAAGTGCTTGTTGTCAAGCTGGGTGAACGCGAGAAGCGAGATCAGCCCCGATACTCGTCACGCTGCAGCCTGTACTATGCAGACAGCTCACCGCAAAGACGCTCAACCTGGGTTTCGCTGGATCCACCGCGGCTGCCTTGACGACCTTCTTGAGCAGCTCGGGCACGGCACACGTCTCGCTTCCAATCCCTTCGTTGGCAAAGTACAGCCCGGCGAGCGCGTACCCCTTGTACGCGGCGTACTCCTCGACGAGCGTCAGGCCGAGCTCGATGGCGAACGAGAGGGCCGTCCAGTGGTGCAGCAGCGGTATGGCGTGCACAAACTCGACAGTCTTGTTGCTGTTGCTGCTTTCGCTGCTGCCTAGCGAGGTCAGAAGGCAGCCGAGCACGGTCGAGGAGGGATAGCGCGCCGCGTGCAGCAGGGGTAGGAGGGATGCAGGCGCTTGGAAGGCATAGCTGGAGGGTGACGCAGGCGATGAGGAAGACGAGGGCGCAGGAGCCATGCTGTGCTGTAATGTGCGGCAGGTAATTGCGAGTGTGGGAGAGGTTGAGGGCAGCATGACGCTCGCTCCAGCTCAGGTACCGCCTGCCTGCGCGGGAAGACCCAGCCGACACCTGATGCGAGTCGGAAAGCCTGTCAGATGCATCTTGGAATGGGTCGCGCGTCTCAATTCAGGGTGTCCGAATCGCTCGGAGTGGGCTAGGCAATCATGGACAACCCTGGGTCGATGGTCTGCCAGTGTGAGTCGAGCTCACGCGCTTCCGCTTATACCGGCCCGTATACAACAAGCTACTTCATACGTTCCATGCCCCTCGCGAGCGGAGACTGTACTCTCCTCTGCATCCTCTAGCTCCTCGCATCCCGCCCGCTCACGTCCGTGCAATGTTCTGGTACGCGCTGCTCGTCTCTTCGTACTTAACATTGAACAGGTTGTCCCGCTCTTCCGCGATATACCTGCCGGACGCGTCAGCGACGCCCATCATGCTACGAACGCTTTGCATAGCATCATGATCATGACCGCCGTCGTGGCTCACCTCAGAATGTCTTGCAGTGCTTCCCGTAGAACGGTGACCGTCTCCGAGTCCATGTTTGTGTGCGCAATCAGCTCGGGCAGATTAACTACGGTGGACAAGCGAATACAGTCAGCTACAGCGTGCACGTACACGGCAACGACCGCGACCGGTCAAAATGGTGCACCGGGGCAACGCACCAAACAAGCGCAGAAGGTGCTCGACGCCATAGATGTCTGCCATCTCCTTGCGCTGCCCTTCGTCGGCACCGAGGGGTAGGACCTGGTACCGCTTCTTCATCTCACCGTACTGGTTCCGCTCGAAGCGGTAGAGCAGGTTGTTGCCGAGCGATTTCTCAAAGTAGAGCTTGAGTCCAGAACAGACTTCGGTCGTCAGGGCTGCAGATCGGCCTTTGGACGAGGAGGAGGAAGAGGCACAGGATGCGGCGTAGGCGGCGAGAATGTCAGATACGCTTGGTGTGCGTGGAAGAGGGATGAGCTTCGAGGTGGGAAGTTGGCTTGATTAGCGATTGGGCTCACTGGCCGCCTCTCACGTGCCCGGATGACGGGAACACAAGCGAGGGCTGGGATAAATGACAGAGAGGTAGACCCACCTGCGAGTTCTTGGTAATGGCCTCCCAATCATCGACAAGCTTGACCTTGAGCGAGTCAGGAATGACAATTTTGATCTCTGGGCGGTTCTTGTACTCCTCCTCCTCGACAATGCTCTCCCTGCTGCGTTTCGTCCCACGCGCACCGGCGTTGACTCCGCTATTGATGTAGTTGGCCGCTGCGCCCGCTTGTGACTTTGCCCCTCCTGCTGCCGCTTTGCTCGCGAGGGACGAGTCGACGTTGCCCGCTTTCAAGGCCTCGCGCTCGGCACGCTGCCGCGCCATCTGGGCGCGGTTGAGCTCCTTCTGCAGGGCAATGTTGTTCTCGTTCCACTTGAGAAGGCGCGTCTCTGGGACGTACTCGTCCCAACTGTACATGCACGAATGGGCGGGGTGGTGTCAGTGTGAAGGGGTATCCCTGCAGCGATGAGATCCAGGCAGGCAGCCAGCCATAGCGACACGGCACCGCTCGACTCACGTCCCCTTCCACCCCTTGTAGTGCACGAGGTAGTGCGGACCGAGCTGACCGTCGTGCTCCTTTGGGTCTGTCCATATTTCCGCTTTTTGAATCTGCGGGTCCCGAGGGTGTCAGTTCCGAGCGACACAGGTCACCTGCGAGTTGCAGCGGGTTGAAGGGGGCTTACTTTCTGGGGAAAGACAGACGATGAATGAGGCAGAGAGATCGCAGTGCAGTTCAGTGCAGGTCAGGCGAGGTTATGTCAGTCTTCTATCGTCGTCAGATGCCCGCCTTTCGCCGCATCCACGGCGCGTCGCTGTTCTCGCAGAGCGCGACTGACCGCCTCGTAGATGAGCGGACCGTGGTAGCAGAGGGTGCGTTCATTCTCGTTGTAGTTGAGCACAAAGTCGCGTGGAGGATAGGCGGCCATGCTGGCTGCTGCTACTGTTGTTGCTGCTGCTGCTGACAGCGTGGAAGGGCAAAGGTGAAGCGAGCAGCGCGTTTGAGGCGGCGAAGGGCAACACAGCGCCGGCTGCTCGCATGGAGAGCGGATGGAGGGGAGGGCTGCACGACGACGGGGCGGAGGAGCGATGCGGGACGCGGAGCACAAGAGGATAACCGCATGCTAGGTGTGAGGGGAATTGTACAAGCCGCCTGACTGCTGTCGTCTGGTCCTCCTCGTCACGAGCTTGGAGGGTGAGAGCGGGCGCAGGACAAGCCGCATCTTGTACGTCAGGGGGACGCTGCAGGAACGCTGATGAGCAGCACACACAGCTGCTGCATAAGCGTAGCGGAACACCTGACACATCTGCATACTCGGTTGCCATATCATCAACCTGTTGAAGCGGATTCGCCACCGTTGACCAACCCTCCCGGCTTTCGCTTACCCGTCAGGGAGGGGGCCATCCTGCTGCTGACTGGAAAGGGCGGAGTTGGACAATGCCCTTTGCTCTCTCCCACAACAGCAGCATGACGGGGACCATGCTCGAGCACAATCACCACCATTCTCCGCACCATGGTCATGCCCATGCCCATGGTCACGGTTCCTACTCGTACTCGCCCTCGGACTTTGATCTCCTCCGGGCGCTGACGAGCAGCTCCGGCACTGGCACTGGCAGCAGCACCAGCAACCAGCAGCCGAGGAAGATGGGAGGGTCAAAGAGGCAGAGCATGGCAAGCACTAGGAGACCGCAGATGGATCCTCTCATCCTAGAGACGGCAGCGAGCAGCGGGCCACAGTGAGTCGTGCAGTGCAGCGCTTCCTGCGAGCACCCCGGACGGAACGGGCTCGCTCGGCCGGGCTGTTCGCATCGGAAGGGATAGCATCGGATTAGCGCGCTTCTGCACAGTGACTGATCGCATTCGTACGTGCATCACCTGCGCAGCATCACCCGCAATCACTTCCTGCACGAGTTCTACCCGCACCCCGAAGATCCCAGCAGCTCGTTCTCGCACCACCCGGGCTACCAGAGCTATCATCATCACTTCACAAAAGGACACAGGAATGGCCGGGGATACACGAGTTGCGACATGGGTCCAGAAGAGGAGGAGCAGGAGCAGGAGCGGCAGCGCGCTCGCGAGCAGGAGCAGCAGCAGGCTCACGCGGCAGCGTCGCCTGTGGAAAACGGTCAACGTCTGGCCAAGGGCAAGGAGAAGGCAAGAGACGCTCCCTCTCACCCAATTTCAGCGAACGGCAATGTCAACGAGCTTGCGTTGCCCATCGCTGTTGAGGCATCCCAGCTGGCGCCGAAGAGTGCATACCAGTCCAGGCAGGCGCCGCGGCGAGAGCGTCTAGAGCGCGAGGCGGGGGAAAAGGAAGAGCTCGAACAGCGTCGCAGTCAGCAGCAGGCAGACCGACAAAACAGCCACTTGGTTACGAACGTCGAGTCAAGCGATTCTGCTGCTCCCGGCCAGCTCCACCACAGCCTGAATGACGTCGATCCAGATACCAAGCTGGACAATGCCCTCCCGCCCGTCTCCCCAATCAAGGCACAGAGCGCTGCAAAGCCCAGGAGAAAGAGCACACTCGCACCTGCTGACCCTGTAGAGCTGCCACGCCTGCTCAAGGCGTCGCGTCCGCCAGCGACAGGCCGGAAATCCTCCTCGCCCACCCGGGCAAAATCGCGCTCGCAGCTCCAGAACGCCATGGAGGCCTACATGCCAGCGGGCAAGCCGCCACTGGAGGTCGTCTGCCACGGCCGCACGCGCGTTCCCACACCGCACGGGGAGGTCTTCCTCCATCTGTACAAGAACAACCACGACGACAAAGAGCACCTGGCGTTCGTGTTCGACAAGGAGCAGCTGGAGGAACCGCGACCGCGAGCAGCGGATGACACTGCCGGGGAGAGCGAGGCGCAGCGCATTGCAGCGGAGGACGTGCGCGGCTCGCTCCGCAGCAAGAGCCTGGATAAGGAATGGAGAGCAGGCGAGACGGACATGGAGCGAATCGTCCGGGGCGCCTATGTCGGCCGCCTGTCTGCCAGCCACGCTGTTCCCTCTGCAGAAGAGGAGAAGGCAGCATCAGCCGCAGTCGCAGCGGACCCAGCGGTGCTCATCCGCGTGCACAGCGAGTGCTTCACAGGCGAGACGATCGGCTCGCAGCGGTGCGATTGCGGGGAGCAGCTCGACGAGGCGTTTCGGCTCATCTCGACGTCGCCGACGGGGCTGGGCATCATCGTGTACCTGCGACAAGAGGGGCGGGGCATTGGCCTGCTGGAGAAGATCAAGGCATACAACCTGCAGGACCTGGGGCACGACACGGTCACAGCTAACCTGCTGTTGGGCCACAGCGCGGACCTGCGCACGTACGGCATTGCCGGCGAGATCCTGCGCGACCTCGGCGTGAACCGCGTCAAGCTGCTCACGAACAACCCAGACAAGATCGACAGCGTCGAGAAGGAGGGCATCAAGGTTGCCGAGCGCGTGCCCATGGTTCCGCGTGGATGGACCACCGTCCCGTCTGTCAAAACGCGCAAAGGGCGATCAGGCAAAAAGGCCTCGCGGCCGAAGGCATCCCGGAAGTCGAGCACGCGCGCAGCTGCTGCTGAGGTGCAGCAGTCGTATGAAGACGAGGGCGACTCGTACGAGTTTCCATCGGCGCCGGGGACAGAGGAGGACGAGGCTACCGGGGGCGATGCCTACCAGCGCTACTCTGACGAGGATGCCGGTTCTGGCTCACAGTCGGACGCCTCGACGTCCGAAGACGACGAAGCGCAGCAGGACCTCCTCATCTCGCTGAACCGCACGGGCGTGGGCATGATTGGCAGCGGGACGACGCATTCGGTCGAGCTCGAGAAGTACCTCAAGACCAAGATCGAGCGCATGGGCCACATGCTGCAAGTGCCGAGCACGCCGCCGAGCACACCGATGGGCGCCCCTTCGCACGGTCCAGCGGGTCGAAGGCGGAGGAGTGCTAGGACGGCCAAGAGCAGCGAACTCGCTGCCGCTGGTGCCGGAAAACGCGCGGGGCAGTCGCCGCCTGGCAGCGAGGGCGAGCGCTTGGACGGGAGCGTGCAGAGCATCTTGAAGACGGACGAGGAGGAAGTTCGGTGCGGCGATGACGACTGCGGAGAGTGCCATGGTGCGCTCGAGGGTGGCAGTTCGCAGGAGGTGGTCGAGCAGGACGAGGTTCTTGAGACACAGCCTGCTTCGCCTGCTTGATAGTTCCGGGATCAGATGCTTGGGCAATGCATTGTAGTACAGTAGAGATTGAGAAGGGCATTATTTCATTTGGTCGTCCATCGCGCTGTCCTGCAGCGGTCAGCGTCGCACATCCGCAGGCACAGAGCGGCCGAAGCGTGCGTGCGTGCTTGAGGTCGGCTTTTCGGCTTTGACCAGCAGAGACTCGGTAAGGGGAATCACGGTCTCAGACATACCCGGACACTCTGTCAGGGTCGCGCCGCCGAGATGGACGCTGGCGACGATAGCGCACCAGTCGCGAGCACGAGCAGAGCCGGCACCGGCAGCGCTTCCGAGCTTGCATCGATGAAGGCGAGCACAAGCAGTAGCCCAAAGAAGCGCAAACGCCAGGGGACAGCAGCCAGCAGCGACCACCCCGAAGGCATTACTCGCACGCGGGCAGTCGACGTGGAGAACGATGATGATGATCGCCCTGAAGCCGCGACGGGTACGCCTGGAAAGCGGAAGCGGACTCGAAACAAGAAGACGCTTCAGGCAGTCGGCGCAGAGGATCAGATGAATGACGCGGCGAGCGCAAGCAGCAGGAGCGGTGCCAGCTTATCCCACAGCCGCAGCGGCAGTAGCACGCCCGTCGTGGTGGAAGCGCAGGGGAACGGCAAGGGCAAAGGCAAGGGCGCGAGCAAAATCTCCAGGGCAGCGTCATCGGTCGATGCTGGACATTCGACGACAGCCAGCACCAGCAGGGAGCCTGGGCAGACTGCCGGAGACCGCTCGCAGGCGAACGGGCATGGAGCTGACCTGTCCCGCAGCGGGCTGAAGGAGTTCAAGCAGGCGAAGCTGCAGGAGTTCGTGACGACGGTCGAGGATGCCTATCGGCAGCGCAACCCAGGCATTACGCCGGAAGCCTGGGACCAGGACCACGAGCTACGCATGAAGATGGCACGCGATATGCTCAGCCAGGCCTTCACGTCTGGCCCGCCTGCGCCCACGGACCCGCCACCGCCTCTGCCGCTGTACCGGAAGGCGATGGACGCGCAGATGCGGGAGGCACTCGGCGTACCAGCGAAGGGAAGGCACAAGAAGAAGAGGAAAGCTGAGAAGGGCGAGCCGGACCCCGAACAAGGGGAGAGCGCTGCCGGGCGGGCTGCAGCCAGCGCGTCAGCATCGACATCCGCGTCCGCGTCTGGGTCAGGAGAATCCGGCAGCAGCGACGAGGACGACGATGATGACGACGACAGCAGCGGGGCCTTCGACTTCTCCGGCTTGAAGACAGAGATGGGTAATCCACGTTACGAGCCCCGTGAAGCCGGACAAGCAACGCTGCAGGAGTTGGCGTTGCCAGACGAGTCTTTCAAAGAGCGCATGTACCGCATGGCGAACGGCGCGGTGGTGAAGGACCGTAGCGAGCGGGCGAGACTGCGACGAGCTGCAAAGGAGCAGCTGCTCGAACGCGCAGAGAATCCCAGACCTGATACAGCCGAGGAAGCAGACGCAAAGACTGCGACGCAGGCGCGCAAGGCAGAGAAGCGGCGCAAGCAGAAGGAGCTTCGGAGAGCGCGTTTGGAGAAAGAGGCCAGCAAGCCTGGAACAACGGCCGAGGACGCCGAAAAGCTGCGCGAAAAGGCGGAACGCTTGCGAGTGGCTGAGGAGAAGGCCATGTTGAAAGCGCAGAAGAAGCAAGAGAACCTGGAGAGGCATCAACAGCAGGTCGAGGCTGCTCGCCAGAGAAAGGCGGAAAAGGCGCAGCAGGCGAAGAACGCGCTTGTCATTGACGAGTCGAGCAGGGAAGAAGGCGAGCTTGGGCTTGGTGACCTCTTTGTCGTCGACACGACGCCTGCAGATCTGCCGGAGGAGCTCAAGCGTACAAGGGAGGCCCAGGAGCAAGCCGAACGCGAGGCGGCACAGAATGACGTGCCTCTCAACGCGGCCGCTACTGATCAGTCAGTTGGCGCGGCGACCGTTCCGAGCTATGCTGGGACGTCAGGCACCTCGAAAGAGGCACAACCGCGGTATCTTGGCATCTCTAGACGGGAGCTGGAGCCTGATGAGGATGACTCGGAGAGCGAAGACGACAACGGCATGGATGACGCCCCGAAGGACCTTGCTATTCATGTCCACGCCGACACGGCAGCCGAAGCTAGCGGGCCTTCTCAGCCTGCCACCGATGATGGTCTGGGTTTGGGCCTCGACGATCTTGAAGAAGAGGAGGACTTCAGGCAGGAGAACCGATACTTCAAGGAGGAGGATCCGACCAAGATTTGCAGACGGTGCGGCGAGACGGGTCATCTTATGCGAGACTGTGAACACATCCAGGTAGGCTCGGCTCTGCTCAGGCCTCCAGCTGTTCAGACCATAATGGCTGACATGAAAACCTCCCCTGGGCTGCCAGTGCATGACGTGCGGGAAGCTGGATGACCACGAGCAGCGGAACTGCCCAGTCACCATGACCTGTCACCGATGCGGGTCCAGGGGGCACTTTGTCTCGGACTGCTCGCTGGCGCCGGGAGAGTCGCGGAACAACCGGACATGCGAGCGCTGCAGCTCGCGCATGCATCAGAGCACGGTGAGTGGGCACGCTTGTCCTTCCTATTATTGTACATCCTCCTGAGACCGGTACGCATCCGCAGAACTGCCCGTACATCTGGCGAGTCTACATTCGTTCAGCAAATGCACCTCGCAACCCTTCCAAATACAACTTCTCTTGCTACAATTGTGCCTCTGGCGAACATTTTGGGGACGATTGCCCAAAGCCGCGCGGTCACCCGCTAAAATTCGTAGACCGCTCTGCATTCACGATCAACACGGAGCGCCCGCACAACAGATCGACGCTCGACCCTGGTCCACCGTTGGGCATGCGGGCTGGTCAACTTGCGGGCGATGGCGGGATGAGCGGTGCCACGACAGAGGAGGAGACGCCGCTCGCGCCTTACAAGGGCAGCGGAGGAAGGCCAAACATCATCAATGGCAAGCGGGCGCCTGCGTCTCTCCCGCCTCGTCCTCCCAGCGACGCGCCAAGAGGTCCGAAAGCCCTCTCGGGCGGGGACGGTTCTGGCAATAAGACCAAGACGCAGCTGCGAAACGAAGGGCGAGACTTCCAGAAGGAAGTGCAGGATGCCATCTCGAGCAGAGCGAGTACGCACACGAGCCAAAGAGAGAAGGCTGGCCTCGTCGACTTTGGCAACCTCGATGACTCGGAAGAGGGCGAAGAGGAGGAGGAGGATGACTTCGCCAAGCGCTTGAAGGGCAAAGATGGTCGACCGCGTCCGCCACCCAAGTTGCCCGGCGGACAGAGACCCGGAGCGAAAGACAGGAGGAAAGCGCGCAGCCAGGAAGGGTCTGAGGCCGGCTCGGTGGATGGACGCAGTGGCGTGAGCAGCAAGGCGGCGACTCAAGCAGCCACCGGCAAGACCTTCCAGCCGTTCAAAAACTTCAACGAGGCGGGTGGCAGCAAGGCCTCCAGCGGTGTGCGCTCGCGCTCGCGAAGCCCGCAGCGGCACGACAGGTCTCGTCAACCGTCTCCTCCGGCACCGGATTGGCGGAAGTCCCGCGACCGCGAGGCGGACGACCGGAGCTACAGCGGGGCCCACTCACGCAGCGAGCTGCTCTCGCAGAGGCTCGACGAGAATCGAGGAAATGGACGGGGACGAGGCCGAGGTGGACATTCGCATGCGCCAGACCGCGATCGCGACAGGGACTACAGTCGCGGCGGCCCATCCGCATCGGCTCGATCATCCGGAGGAGGAGGCAGCCTTCTTGACAGGATCGAGAACGGCCGCGCCTCGATCTCGCGAGACGACTATCGCAATTTCCCGCGAGGCCGACAGGACACTATTGCTGGCGGTGACAGCTACGTCCCGCTTAGTGGAGGCGGTGGTGATAATCGCCGGTCAGAAGACAGCCGAGGCGGAGGTGGAGGCGGACGCGGTGGCAGAGGAGGCGACTCGGGCGGCTACCGCGGTGGGAAACATCGCGGGGGCAAATACAGAGGTGGCTATATGTAGGCTGGCGCTCTTGCTTGCGTTTGGGCAAGCCCCCATCCCGCCCGAACCGGGCTCGCCGCTTCCCTCGTGACCTTGTGTCAGCGTCCGCCCATCCTGCCAGCCCGGCTCTTTCGTTACTGTTATTTCTTGTCCTTGTTCACTAGTGTTCCTCTAGAGACTTGCTGCATCTACATATCGTTGCCATTGGGCATCTGCACCGCACACTTCTGGACGTTGGGCCCTTCCGACCCATCGTCATTGCCAGAGCGGAGGCACCAGAGAGACGCGACCGAGCCGTGTGCTGCTCGACTCCTCTTCGCACCGATAGCAACCGTGCTGGTGACAACAGCGACATCCGAGACAGCACGACAGCCAGTGCACTGCTCTGCGCGTCTGTCTGAGCAGCCGTGCTGTAAAGAGAGATGCAGTGGGTCGGTCGCGCGCTGAGCTCGGTGAGCCAGTACTGTGAGTGCCGAGGGGGGGTTCATCCATCCATCAGATAGGGCAATGGCTGACGAGGGAAGGCTCTCTCCATCTGCAGACAAGGTGTGCTTCAATGTCCCTGCTGAGCGAATGGTGTGCAGCTAGGTGCAGGCCAAGCTGACCCTTTCGCCTCGACCGGCAGGAGATCAACCCGGCGACGCTTTCCGGAGCCATCGATGTCATTATTGTCGAGCACACCGATACAAAGGCTGGCACAACGACACTCGCATGCAGCCCCTTCCATGTACGATTCGGCAAGCTAAGCGTCTTGCGCCCGACTGACCGCACAGTGAGGCTGCGCTTCGTGGCGTCCGGGCACTTTCAACTCGTCATGACCGGCGCTTAGCTGATCCAGCTTGCCCTGCTACTCCACTCCCTAGGTCTACGTCAAGATCAACGATCAAGATGCTCCTTTCCACATGAAGGTCGGAGACACGGGCGAGGCCTTCTTCGTCTTCGAGACAGACCAAGACGTCCCCGCCGACCTGCAGACTTCGCCACTTACAGGACCGCTTGGAGACGATGAAGGGGAGGAGGTGGGTCCCGCTCTCGGTGCAGTCTTGCATGCCATAGTGATCATCTCCCTCCATAAACTGACGCGACGCTTGTCCGAATGCGATAGCCGGAACCTCTGGATCTTGGGGAATCCGTCTCTTCCTTGCCAGCCGACAACGAGACACAAACGGGGTCGTCCGTGGCCAATCATGACACCCACAAAGAACAAGCATACGTGGAAGGCAAGCATGAGTCCGTCATGTCGCGGACGCTAGAAGGGGCAGCTCGGAAGGTGCAGACTTTGGGGAGCGGGGCCATCAAGCTGGGAGGCAAGGCCGGCGACCGGTTCCCGACACATGAGGATGGAGGGCACAGCATCCACCTCCCTTCCAGCTTACAGGGTAGGCTGCGGAGGCGGTCCTCGGAGGAGAGCCTGTCGTCAGCTGTTCTACGGAGCATGGCCAAGAAGAACGCCATCACGGACGAGGCTTTCGTGGCTAGTGAATTTGAAGGGCCTAGCGTGGCACTGCGGGAAGGGTCGGAGTCGCCCGTGCCGTTTGGAACGGACCCCGTTGAAAGGCAACGCCACCGCGACGATAAGGCCGAAGCGCACGAGCAGGCAGTACAAGCCAGCCAGCCGCAGACGAGTACTTCATCGTCCTTCACAACTGGACATGTGCAGGAGAGCAGTGAACGATCCAACAGTGCGCCTCAGATGGCTGCGTCGACAGATCTGATGCTTGATATGGCCGGCTACAAGATGGAGGAAGCGGAGGGGGACGGTCTGAAGACACCGCCGCCGGGAGAAATGCTATCAGAGCAGGAAGCTCTCGAGTCGCAAGCGCGTAGCGACATGCTGCACGAGGCCGGTACGTTTTGCCGATAGCCGATCATTCTTAAACGTAGACATATGCTTACCGCTCTTCGCTTGTCTCGGCAGACCCGGATGTGCTGGCTCTCACCCGAGCACTCCTTCGCTACTCAGAGTCGCGGAGCGGGAAGCCAGAGCACGCCCATGCGCCCTCACCGGCGTCATCGATGTCCATCGCAGGTGGCACGGACGATATGCAGGATGCAGCGAACCCGTACATCTTCGTAATGGTATCCGAAGGAGCAACGCACAAGTTCGAGATCAGCCTCTGCCAGTCGCTTGACCGCGCGTCCCGCACGCAAGGCGCTCTGCCGGATGCCTCCGAGTTTGATGCCTCAAGAGTGACGAATGCGGATTTCTTGAAGCGCTCAGAAGTGCTGCAGGATCCGCACCTGTTCATCCGGTTCCGAGGGAGGTACTTTGGCTGGGACAACGGCTCTCCGGCGCTGGCTACGCTCGAGCTGTATCGGAAGGCTCTGATAGACGGTCAGCCTAAAGGCCCGCCTGCCCAGCCTGCCCAGCGGACGGGGACCTGGAGACGGTGGTGGGGAGGCTCCAGGTCGCGGACCACGACGGAAGAGTCTCTCCAGCTGTCCACCACCGGGCAGTCGGCAAAGCAGAACATTGCGGGTGTGGTATCGCCGACGAAAGAGAAGGACAAAGGAAAGGAGGCCTCTACCATCTCGCCGCCTACGACACCCCTGAGCCCGAGCTTCTCGCAGGCAGACACGGTTGTCGGCGAGGCGGATGCAACGTCTCCTGCCTTGCAAGCGGTGCAAGCGGCCGCCCCGCAAGAAGGGAAGGCAGCCCAGCAGCCCAGTCGGCCATCGGCGCCGAAGCATTACGCCAAGACCCTCCGTCTGACTTCAGACCAGCTCAAGGCACTTGGCTTGAAGAAGGGCGCCAACACCATCTCTTACACTGTGCAGTCGTCTTACTCGGGCGTAGCTGTCATTTCGTCTCGAGTCTTTCTTTGGGAGAGCGACTACCAGGTAGTCATCAGTGACATCGATGGCACAATCACGAAGTGAGCACGGCCCGTCATCGATACAATCGATACAATGAGTGGGCGAGCGAGCTGAGAGATATATCAATTTAACGCCACCAGATCGGACGCGCTTGGGCACGTATTCAACATGATCGGGCGGGACTGGACACACCCCGGTGTGGCCAAGCTGTACACTGACGTCGCCAAGAATGGCTACAAGATGATGTACCTGACCAGCCGAGCCATCGGGCAGGCGGACGTCACGCGCGACTATCTGAAGGGCATCCAGCAGAACGGGTTTACCTTGCCGGATGGGCCGGTCATCATGTCGCCCGACCGACTCTTGACTTCTCTGCATAGGTGTGTCGGGTCGCCCTGATCTAGCTAGCACGGTCTTCGCTGAGATCAACGATACTTCACCCCTGCAGAGAGGTCGTCTTGCGCAAGCCGGAAGTCTTCAAGATGGCTTGTCTCCGCGACATCAAGCGACTCTTTGTCGATCGCAATCCTTTCTACGCTGGATTCGGCAATCGCCTCACTGATGGGCTGTCGTACCGGAGCGTCGAGATCCCTTCCAGCCGGATCTTCACTATCGACAGTTACGGCAACGTGAAGCTCGAGCTTTTGGAGCTGGCAGGGTACACATCTTCGTATATCGCCATGACCAACCTGGTAGACGAGACCTTCCCGCCCGTCACGCGGAGTCAGCAGCCCGCGTATAACGACTTCAACTACTGGCGGCCTGCATTCCAGGAAGTCGAGTTCCCTGATCTCACGCCGCCTTCTCCGGCACTCTCAGCACGCTCGGATAGCAGAATGTCCGTCTTCCGCATAGCGGGCGTGATATCGAAGCGCGCATCGAAGAGCTCGCTGAAACCCGCTCCGCCGAATGGCACCGGCAATGGCTCCGATGAACATGACCGGACGCCAGTATCAACGAGTCCACGGCCGTCCTCGCCATTGCAGACGATCTACACGTCCGAGGGCGAGGAAGAGGAGTACGACGAGGAGGAGGACAATGCTCTGCCTCTGCAGAGCCAGCCCACCAAACAGCGCTCACAACGCCAACGGACAGAATCAATGCCGGGCAGCTTCGAGGACCAAGCCTTCCTAGAGCAGATGCGGGAGAGCTTGGAGCTAGAGCCGAGAAACCAAACTCGATCGCAAGCGGTCGAAGGCGATGAAGCACCATCGACCCTAGATGGCAGCAGCAGCGAAGAAGACGATGAAGACGAAGATGATGATATACCAGAAATGGATTTCGGGAGCGTGCCGGTGAGGAGGGACGCCTAGCATCGATCACACGTTATGTGCGCTTGCTAAATGGATATACTCGCTCGCAGTATCTGTGAGGCGTCAAGTGCCGATATTCGCGCTTCGCCAAGGCGCCTTCCGCTGTTCGCTTGGCTATGCCCAGCTCACGCAGCACCGACACGAATCGTCTCATGCATTTGCAATGTAGCCATAGCATGACGCATCAAGGTATGAGTTGTAGAACTGAAACAGCCGGGTATGAGATCGGCCACAGCGACAGACGATGTATACGCCTGCGCGTTATGCTTCTGGAGCAATGGCGCGCTCCAGACTCCTATTCCACGACCGCATTACAGCCTCCCAGGTTCAGGGTTGGGCCGGTGTTTACCCATTGCATAGGTCGATCCTCGCAACGATGCTCGCGTCCCTACGCAACGGCCTCCGGGTGTCAGTGATTACGTTTGGTAGCGGCGGGCAGCGCCAGTCTCTCACCGGGAACACTTCACAGTCGTGGTCCCACAGCCACTTGACGCCCCCTCCAGGGACTTTGTAGCAACCCCACGAGGAATTCCAGTCGTCACTACAGTGACTCTTACTGTACGTGCGGATCCCAGGGGCGGTGTGGCTCGTCAGTGGACACCGCGGGATGCGCGGCAAAAATCCGAAAGTGCAGTTCTCACATCGTGTTGGGGTCGCATGGAAGGGAGGGAGGGGGGCCGGGGTTTCTCTTCGTACAGAACGCCCTTTCCTCTTCAGTAGCAGGAGCCGGTTTGCCGGCTTCGGTTTTAAGTGTCTCGAAGTGATCTATCTGGTAGATGGTTCCTGTACAGACCTCGTCGCCTGAGCACTGCTGGTCGAACGTCCATTTGCTGCCCTTGCACAGCAATACTTGATTCTGATTGTTGCACGCTTGAGCGGTCTTGGGGCGATCGCGAGGTCTACCGATCTCAACAGCCTGGGCGATACCGGCTAGCGCAACGAGGGAGAGCAGACCGAGCGCGCCGTGGTGGATGGCAACGAGCATGATGCTAGTGCGTTGCGTGAGTCCGGTGTGAAGAGGGAGCGATTCGAGGGGATTGTGTAGGAGCGTGCGGAACGGGTTGTATAAGGCGGGAGGCGAGCACGCCAAGCGAGCCCATGCCTTCTTATAAGCAGGCGCGGACACTTCGAGACGCAGACTCCTCAATGAATCCCTTGATGATCGCTCCTCAAAGGCAAGCGGCCTAGGCGCATTTGAGCCGGATCGGGTAACAGCCCGTCCGCCTGTCAGCCTTCTTCAATCTTCTCAGGCTGGTTTGCGCACTTTGCGGCCGCCTCGGTAACGGTTACTTGCGAGGAGAAGGTCAATTGTCATTGTCAATCATACAGCTGGTCTCGTGTCATAGGGCACTCGG
Source organism: Symmetrospora coprosmae (assembly GCA_008802785.1). NCBI lineage: Eukaryota > Fungi > Basidiomycota > Cystobasidiomycetes > Symmetrosporaceae > Symmetrospora > Symmetrospora coprosmae. Next base: position 99,435 of record VUYT01000011.1, on the reverse strand, counting down.
GGCGGTACCGCCTTTGATGAAGGGAAGCCAGCCGATGCGCCGTTTCAAATCGTTTGTAGCGGGTAGCCGTTCGCTTCCTGCATACTGCCTGCATGCGGCTGTGTCCCGTAGCCACTCTGACCTGCGATACCCTCCGTCTGCTTCGCCATGGCAGCTCTTTCCGCCTCAATTTCGGCCCTTGCGATAGCCATCTTCTTGTGCAGATACCAGCTGCCGGCGACTGCAGACAGGCGGCTTCAGCGGCGCTCGCGTAACACTGACGCATTGAGCAATACGCACGGGTGATGACTACCAAGACGCCGATCGCAATGACTTTCCCGACCTTCGCGCCAGCCTTGCCCGAATTTGCGGGGTTTCCGAGATACACGAAGACAATCTGCTTGGGGAGAGACAGGATGACGGTGATCATATAGCTGTGCAAGTGGACGCACGTCAGCAAAGTCTTGTTGCCAAACAGTTGGCTGATCGAGTTCAACTTACAGCCAGAACGCCATTCCAGTTGACGCGAACAGCGGATTCGCGAGGTCTGCCGAGCGCGACCGTCAGTGAATTTAAACTACGTACATCTTGTTTCGGGACTCACGCGGCGGAATGATAGAGTAGCGAATGATCATGACGCCCTTGAACCCTTCTTGCTGCGACACGCGAGCAACGGTCGCCCACTTGATGTCCTTGTCGCACTTTTTCTTGACGTAGTTGGTGAAGCCATACTTGAACAGCAGGAAGCAACCCGCTTCTCCTAATATAGCTCCTGCGATAGCGATGCCCAGAGCGACGCCTGGTGTATTGCCACAGGGTCAGCTTGTGGCCCGATCTACCCCCCGGACCTACAGAGCCATACGCACCGATAGGGTAGACCAGTCCGACAATGAGCTGGACGATCTCGTGTCCGAACAATGGCGGAAATGACAAGATGAAGAGGATGGCGACGGGTATGATCCAGGACCAGTCCTGTCTCTCTCGCAACCAATCCTCAAGCGGCCGCGCCCATCGGAGGAAGTCGTCCCTGTACACCTCGAACAGGATGACGAGAGCAACGCCCACGATAGCGAGCGGGATCATCCAGTAGAGGCGCTTGCGCCATTTGCTGGAGAGGCGCTTTGGGGACGACTGCACAAAGTCGGTCGACTGGTACGGGCCGTAATTTGGCTCGTTGTGCGGGTGCTGCATCGGCTGTGCATACTTGGACGGCGGTGGTGCGACAGGCATGGCTGTCCCGTTTGTACTGTAGGTCTGGCCATTTCCATAACCGCTGTCATGCGTCGGGTGGCGCTGGTGCTCGTCCGGGTCATACAGCGCTGAACCCTGTGGCATCTGGCCAGAGTACATCTGCACCTGCGTTGCCTGTCCATTTGCTGAGTGACCGTTCATTGCGGTTTGCTGATCCTGCTCGTACAGTGAGTACGCAGAGCGCGCGACGTCTCCGCTATAATTGGGTTCCTGGAGGTGCTGCTGCATCAGCGCAGGTTGCTGCTGCGGGCCGTAGCGGTAGTCGTAGGCTGCCATGGCTAAGCACTGTACAGTGGACAATGTCAAAGCGCGAAAGGAAAGGGAGAGCAGTTGTCATCGATGTTCTTCAGAAGGCGATGCAAGGAGACAGGTCAAGGCCAGTCGCTATTTTGGTCTCAAGCAGTCTCGGACGATGCGGGCTGGCTTGTCGCCTGTCGAGAGAGCTCGAAACGTGGCTTGGGCGACTCTTCTAGAGCACGTCGCGTACGTGCGAATACAGAGACCGACCATTCCCCATCACAGCTTGGCTCCAAGATGTGCTGTGCCGCTTGAAGCTTGTCGAAACGTTGGCCGAGAAGGAAGCCGATTGTAGCCGACTGTAGCCGACTGTAGCCGACTGGGGGCACGTGCAGGGCAGGGACTGACGAGCAGTAAATGATACTGCCGTGGAGAGGGAGAAAGCTCGGTAGCAGTTCTGGACATCTATCTCATTGTTTCTGTACGAGAGTTCCAGTGTAGTCTCATGCTCTACGCTGGCCCGTTTCACGGCTGCCATCCAGGCCATGACGGAGAAGAGGTCGTTCAGAAGTCTTGTGTACGAGTACGAGTACGAGTACTCGGTGCTTGCTTTCTCCATCGAATCGACCGGGCATTGATCACGTATACCTAGAGGCCATAGCACCATCGTCGAGGATAGCACATTCGTTTTGACACTCTCGTCATGGCCGCTGCGAAGCCCAATCCGACTCCAGGGCAGCCTCCCAATGGCGCGTCCATTCCGTCATCGACCATCCCAGCCGGCCTCGAGCTCCTCCAGGCGCACATCTACTTTAGACACGGCGAGCGGACGCCCGTGAAGCAGCGCCTGGTCCACCTCGGGTTGCCAGAGCGGTTCAACCTCTGCAGTGCCGGGAAGGAATTTGCGGCAGGCGTCATCAATGCGCCCGTCGAGGGAACGGCCATCGATGGCGGCGCACCCAGCGCGAGCACGAGCACCATCGTCGGGAACCGGCAGAATCGAGAGCTCATGCTGCTCAGGCGACGCGTCGAGGAAGGGAGAGGGACGACGTCACAGTCTGGGCATGAGCACGAGTGGTGAGCCAGCGCTATGCGATGGTGCAGTCGGATCAGAGGCAACGATGGTGGCTAACGCAAGGCCCTCCCTGCCTACGCAGCTACTGGGGAGAACTGACCGATCTGGGTCGCCTTTCGACATTGCGGCTGGGCAAGCAGCTACGAGCTCTCTATGTCGACAAGTGAGCGGGTCTCAACCGGGCACGACGTTCAGAGTAGCGGGACACCTTCCTGACGCAACGCGGTCCATCACAGACTCGGCTTCCTCCCGCCAGTCCTCGGTCCGGAAGACGTTGACAGCGTCTACTTTCGAGCAACGCAGGTGTCTCGTGCATTAGAGTCAACGCAGCAGGTTCTTCATGGCTTCTGGCCAAAGCAGGATGCGCGGGTGGTTCCGACGATTTACCAACGGTGAGTCCCTGGCGCGCGGAGACTCGCACATTTCGCGTACCTGCTCATGCTGAACGATTGTTCTACTCTCATGCCATCGCAGGCCGATAGATGACGAATCACTTCTGCCGGATCAAGGCTGCCCGACTGCGAAGGCGTTCGACAGGGCATCGAAAAAGGGAGCTGCGGAAAAGTACAACCACACGCTCGAGCCACTCGATGGGAAGCTCGCCAAGCTCGTCGGCGTGTGCGTGAAGGCCACTAATCTTTCAAGGTGTTGCGGATGTGCTGACCATGCCGTCGCATACGCTTGCCTCACAGCCCCGTACGGATCGATAGCCATCCATCAGCCAACGGCGTGTTCGATACCATAAAGGCCTCCCAAGCGCACGGCGTTCCAGTCCCGGCCGTATTTGAGGACTCTGCTCTGAGTGCAGTGCTCGAGGGAGCCATCGTGAAGGAGTGGTTTTCGAGTTACGCCTCGCGCCAGTTCACAAAACTCGCCATGGGCCGGCTCTTCTACGAGCTCAACACGCGCTTCGACGATCGCACGGAAGGCAAGTCGCCGCTCAAGCTCGGCCTGTACGGCTGCCACGACACGAGCATATCTGGCATCCTGCACGCGCTCAAGGTGCAGGACGGGCGCTGGCCCGCATTCACGGCGTACGTATCATTCGAGCTGTTCAAGCAGGAAGGGAGACCTGCGCCAGCTGCGAAAGCGGGCTGGCTGGCGAGCCTCTTTGGCGGCGGCGCTATCTCACGACCAGCGCTTGATCGTAACCACTTTGTGCGCGTCAAGTACAACAACGCCGAAGTCCGCATCCCGGCGTGCCAGGCAGAGGGGAAGCACCTGCCCGGTTCGGAAGGAAGTGTGTGCACGCTCGAGGCGTTCAAGGACGCGGTGAAGGACCTGCAAATCAACTCAGAGGACTGGTCGAAAGCGTGTAGGCTTCCGCTGCCGGCGGATGCGTAGTGGTGGTGGCGGCCATTATCGATCGTCGTCGATCTCGGCATGGAGAGGTGCAGATGTCCATGCAATGCATTTCGCGCTTCTTCGTGCCTGCAGAGCCTCAGAAGTGCATGTCGTATCGCCTTTCAGCTTGGGTGTGGGTCTGCTTGAGCAACGCTTCCCCTTCGCAGTTCCTGCTCCGCTCCAACCGTTTGTCATCGCGAAACTCGTGACCAGCGCGAAACAGCGAGGGCGACCGGCAGACCAGAAGCAGAGCAGAGCAGGCAGCATGGCAGGACGAGGCGGAGGAGGGCGAGGAGGTGGAAGGGGAGGTGGACGCGGCGGTGGAGGAGGTGGTACATTCGCGCAGGGCTCGAGCCTGATGGGCGGGATTGGGTACAATCTCGTCATGGACGAGGCGCGCGCAAGAGGAGAAGCCAAACTTTTCCCTGTGGGTCCCGGAGAACAGCTTCGGCGGTGCTCATACCGTGGAGACCGCATCACACGCGAGATCGGACGCTGATACTCTGCTCTGCTCGCTCCTGCCGCGTCCGGCTATGCTCGTGCTTGCATCAACCTCAATTCACCCCGACGCTCGCGCAGAAAGCGCCACTGCCGGACTTTGCGGACCCATCGCCGAAAGAGCAGCGCAGCCACAAGTACATGGAGACGTATCTCGACAAGCTCCGATTCTCTGTCTACCACATTGCGACGCCAGAGCCCAAGAGCGGTGAGCACGCGGCTTCGCTTCCCTCGTCACTGACCCTGCATGTACCACAACTGACTGGCAACGAACGCGCCTTCGCCGTCCTTGCTGCGTTACACACGAACAGAGCACCAAACACGCTTTGCGGACCGATATGACGACCCTGTCGAGGAGCTGCCCTCCCTCGCATCCGACCGCCAAAAGGCGCGAATGAACCCAGACTTCTTCCCGACTCTGACATGGCAGAGCTTCTACAACAAGAAGGCTCGCGTTGGTGCGTGTTGTGCAGTCCGCTTATCTTCTATCTGAAGCTCTGCGAGGGCGAGGCTCATCGAGTGCGCTTCTGCCTGTCCTTTCCCCGCCCATCGCAGCCAAGAAGCATGCGAAGACCAAGAAGGAGGGCGGCGTCGCCGGCGTTGTTGGAGGGGACGGTGCCGAGGGAGAGGAAGGGGAAGAGAACAAGGTGGGTCACATCAGGCCGTTGCTGCTATCCGCATTCTGCCTCGAGGCTGATGAGGACCCTGCTATACGCTCTCCAGGACGAGGAGGCTGGATCCGGTGCATCCGAAGAAGAAGGGGATGAGTTTGACGATGAGGAGGTGGGTTCTACACAGTATTCATCGGCATAACAGCCGGTCGATTGCCCTCAACTGCAGCTGATGAGCCCTTTTCCATCTCTCCGCCCTACAGGAGAACGCCGATTACGACAACAATTACTTTGACGATGGCGGAGAGTGAGTGTCGCAACTGCGAATGTCTATCTTCTGCGTATTCAGACGATTGGCCATGCTAACGGGCTCGCCACATCGGCACCGTCTTTCACAGAGAGGGCGAAGAAGGCGATACTGGCGGTGGCGGAGGCGGGGGCGCTGACAACGAGGGGGGAGAGTACACGTAGCGCATTCCGTATGTGGGCCATCTCGGGCGTTGCGCTGCCTTGCAACACGTCCAGTACAGACGGTTCCTACTGCAGTACTTTGGCCGTGTCGGTCGGCACAAATCGCAGTCTGGCAAGCAGGGCTTCCTTCCCTCATGCTTGTTGTACAACATGGCCCAATCGCATTACAGTCATCTACCAATCTCTGGAGATTCAGTACTGCCCCCGTGTACCTGTCAACCCCCTCTGAATCCGGCCTGTGCCTTTCCTCATCTGCCCAAGCAATTTACACGTGCCGCCGGAACCACCGAGCGCGGCCGCGTGCGTGGCGATGAATCTCGATCAGGGTGCGCTTACTCCGTCAGTAAGAATCCGAGAGCGACAAAGGTCGCACAGAGCATGGGCGGTCGTCTTCTTGCATCCCCTCTCACCACTGTCCGTATAGCTACATCTGCTCGGTCGAAAGGGCCGTCCGTCGCTCTCCCTCTCCCTTGGGTTCGCGCGCGCAGCTGTCAGGCCGTCCTGGTCAGCCCGCAGTGCGCAGCTTTCCCGAATCCGGTGGGTCAGGTCGACGGTATACGGAGCTATGGGCTGCAGGTTGGGCCTTCGCTGACAGTGTGTCCTTCTCAGCCTCGTCCCTTGTGTAGCATCTCCTGCATCCTCGTCCACCGCCTCTGCGCTTCACTCTGAGCCATGGCGTCCACCCCGGCGTCATCGCCGTCATCCGTCTCGTTCGCCTCGCTCGGAAGTTCCACACCGACCGGAACAGTACGCTTCGGGACCATCCTCACACCCGGCGCCTCTGCCTCGTACCCATCCTCGCTGTTCAGCGCGGCCAACCGCAACAGAGGAAGAGGCGGCTCTTCCCTGTCCGCCGGGGCAATTGCAGGAATCGTCGTGGCGGCCGTCGCGGGCCTGCTCTTGGCCATCCTCCTCATCTTCGTCCTGCTCACATGGAGGAAGCGTAGAGCGGCAGCAGAGAAGAAGAGGAAGCGAGAGAGCAGGATGCCCATACTGCCGCATGCTGGAGCGGCTGGGCGGGACTCGACCTCGCCGGACGGGTTCACCGGGACGCCAGAGATGGTGCAGCGCTACCCAGACTACGCCGCCACGGGCAACTCTGCAGCGGCAGCAGCAGTGGCTGTACCACCAGCTGCGGCTGCTGCTTCGATGCAGACGCAACCACAGAAGAAGCAAGGCCTGACCTTTGGCGTCCTCGGAGGCGGCAGATCACGGAAGGGCCACGCTCGAGTCGACTCGGCAGCCTCCACCACGCCGTTCCTGCCCGGGTCACCCTCCTCGACGGCCGGACCAGGCAGGACTTCAGCGTCCTTCGACTACCCACGCTACTCCATGGACACCGCCACCCTGCCCAGCACACCTACATCCCCATCGCAAGCACGCTTCTCGTACCCTCGGGCACACACACCGCCTTCTCCACCTCGGGAAGGCTTCGCGGAGCACACACCTTCACCGCTCAGAACATCGCAAGAAGGCACGGATCTAGAGCAAGGGAGGAGCTAGGATAGAGCCTCCTGCACCAACGGACAATCTATCGCTCGTAACGAACCTATAATTGCTGTATCATATTCCTCCTGCTTGCATGTTGTCTCTTGCGATATTGCAATAACCGTATGCGCCTGTATGGCAATGGCTCTTCGCCGACGGCTATTCGGCGGGTCCGTCCACGCAGCGCTGCTCGAGCTATTGCTGCGGTCATCGAGTCGGGTAGAGGTAGCATGCACAGGAGAAGTCGTTACGGCATTTCATCTATTCATCTATCGTTCGTGAAGTGGAAAGTAGGAGCGATCAATACTATCGTACAGCATGTCAACGCTAACGCGCTCGTCTTTTCAAGCCAATCTCTAACGGCGACTTCAGTTGGCCTCGACGTCCTTCTCATACTTGACGTTGAGGTCGAGCCTGCTCGTAGCGGCGCTGACGCTATTGCTTGCCAATTTCTTGTCAGCCTTTCTCTTTTCCTCCTCCTCCAGCCAGACCCTACCAGCCTCCTTCTGCTCCTCATCGTCCTCGCGCACGAGCGAGTGCGAGCGCAGCATGGTAGCGCTGACGACGAATGCGAAGAGGAAGAGACCTGTGACAACCCAGAAAAGGAGGCGGTACGACTCGACGTAGTCGTTGATGATGGCGGTGACATGTTCCGGGCTGAGCTCGTTGCGCAGATGCCCCTGGATCGCATCAGGCTCGGCGAGAACGACCTTGCGCTGTTCGGGCGTCAGGTCGAGCTCGGCCAGTCGAGCTGTCATGTCGTTGGTCACCAGTGAGGCAGCAGCAGCCGTGCCGACGCAGCACCGAGCAGTCGGCAATAGTTACGAGATGCCGTGACGACAGCCCTGTCTGCTCTGGCGATTGCAGATTCTGCGATTATCACTGCAGCGAACAGGCACAACAGCTACCGTTAGTAAGCGCTCGGATGGAATCTATGAGACTGCGAGCTCACTTGGTGTAGCAATCGTCAGTCCACCGCCGACGGCGCCAAAAGCGAGAACGCCGAGCAGGACGGCAAGCGGTGTCTCAGAGTTCCAAGTGGTGAGTAAGCCTGCAAAGACGCTCCACAGTGCGAATCCTACGATGACGATGGGCTGTGAAGGGCCGGAGGCGAGAGGCGAGAGGCGAGAGGCGAGAGGCGAGCGAGAGTCAGTACGTGTTGCAGCCCCTCGCATTGAGATGACTTACTCGCGGGCCGATGCTCTTTGACAGAACAATGCTGATGAAGACAAATGCGCCTGACGCGAACGTGTAGAATGCATGCGCTCAGAACGAGCTCAAAGAGAAGCAAAGGACTGCAAGCTCACTTGTGCCAATCCCGAGTGGCAGAACACATACGCCCGAAATGATCTGTAACAGGTCGGAGCCAATTAGCTATGTGCAGCACCATCCGGCAGGTACATCACTCACGATCGACAATCCTCGCACAATCTGGAGGAAGTTAGGGACGTAGAATAAAACGATGAATTGCCCTGCCATCGAGGTGAAAGTTGCGATGTGCGAGCCAGAGACGGTTGGACAGGTGAAGAGGCGGAGCGGCAGAATGGGTAGGGTAGCTTTCTTTGCCTCCCAGTAGGCAAAGGCGGCGAAGCCCAGGACAGCGACGACCAGTGGGGCGATCGTTTCGGCGCTCGTCCAACTTGTCTCGACTCCGCCTCTGGAGATTGCAATCTGTGTAGGTGGTGCGCTCCGGTCAGTAGGAGCATCCTCCGACAGCATGAGGGAGCAGGACAATCCGCACCAAGAGGAGTGTTGTGGCAACCAGGGATAGAATGCAGCCAACGTAGTCGATGCTTCGAACCTTCGTCTTCCAATCACCAGTCACCTTCTTGGCTGGCAGAAGCCACATTTGGAGGGCTGCCGTGCTGGCAATGAATGGGAGGAGGAGGTAGAACGTTGCTCGCCAGCTGACTTCCTTGACTAGCACAGCGCCAAGCACCGGGCCCTGCACGGAACACACTGATTCAGCTGCTGGCTTTATGGTTGTTGCAGTACGATAGGCGCTAGGGGAGCGAGCTTACTCCAGCTTGGGCCGTGATGCACTATCGTGGCGCGAAGGCGACTGTATTAGCGCAGCCATCCGCCGCGAATGTGCGACATGGGAAACTCACGATGATGTCAATGATGGCTTGGTACTTGCCTCGCTCAGTCAGGGGAACCAGGTCCGACAGGATGATGTAGGCAAGCGTTCCGATGCCGCTGCTCAGTGCTCCCTGAAAGGCTCGGAAGATGCTGTATGGAGGTAGATGGCAAGAACGGTTGTTGAGTCTGGCGGTCAGTATGGAATGTGGCCGGTCGCTACGAGACCTACATCAGCTGCTCGATGCTGTTCGCGACACTGCATGCTAGCGTGGAGACAAAGAACCCGACGCTCCCGAAAAGGATGACGGGCTTGCGACCGAAGATGTCGGCCAGACTGGAGGCGAGGACGTGTAGGTAGGAAGCCATCGATCAGTATGGACGACACGCACGTTGCGTTGTGATTGGTGATTGAAACTCACCGGCCCCAGAAAGGACTGACGGCGCAGCTGCCAAGGAGGAAACTGGTAATGGTCCACCCCACCTTCTCGCCAGCCTTGAAAGTCGAGGCTATGCTGGGGAGTGCGGTTGCCAGAATGGTCTGCTCGAGGACGCTTAGGAAGAAGGATAGCCCTATGACAATCACGATGCCGATCAATTTCCTAGGTGGCAGATACAAGGTCATCTCCTGGAGGTCGCTCTCTCTGAGGACCATGGTCTTCTCGTCGGCAGGCGTCACTGCGCCGTTCAATATCGAGGGAGCTGTGGAGGTAGCCGTGCTATACGGCACCTCGGCGAGAGTGATATCGTCATGAGTGGGAGACGGCATGACGTCGAAGAGGAACGGAGGTGGAGTGGTGGCTAGGCAGTGTCTGTCTGTACGTGATGCGCTACGAGGCGAGAGGAGGCAGTGAATGCTAGAGAAGAGAGAAGGGGGCAAGGAGGGGACGGCTCTCAAAGGAGGGAAAGGCGGAGTTGGCAGGATCTGCGAGCTTTTCGCGACTGACTCCCCAACTCCGACAGCGTATCGTATCCGCCGGCTTGTCCGGGCTAAGCGAGCTTCTTAGGCGAGACAGCGGCATCTGCTCGGCCTGTCCGACCGCTCTGACCGCTGTGGCATGCCGGCAGACCACGTTTGGCTGCATTGCTGCAGGCAAGCAGCGGTCGCGCGTGACCTTTCCCCAGCCCAAAAGAGGGTTGTCGGAGTTCGCTGTCGGAGTTCTGTGTGCCTGGCGGAGCAGACTTTTGCTGAGCCGTTAGAGCGTCAGGTCCGTCAGCCGCGAGAAAGATACGCGCCGGCCGAGGGCGGCCAGGGCCGACTCGCTTAGATAAGTATCAGTCACGCGACGCCCTGCCTGTTCAGTCGCGTCAGTGCATGCTGCGTCAGCTGTGTCAAGCTTGCGAGACTTGCGAACTCCGACATTGGTCTGGCCTCTGTGACGACGGACGGAAGCCGAGGGAGCGGAGTTAGCTGAGGAGCCTCGCACTGCTTGCCAATCTTCTAGACCTCGCTACTTACTGGTCACTTCCCTGAACAGCTGACCATTCAAGTTACTACTGGCTACAACATGCACTTCCTCTCAAGCGCGCGCTTCCGACTTGCCGACTCGCTTAACCGCGTCACACTCTGTACCCCAGACTCCGCAACTTGCTGCAATGCTGCATGACCTCTGCTTCTATCCGCTTGACCTTGTCCCAGTCTGCGCCAACGCCAAAGAAGCCTCTCGCTTGCTGAAGGCGCTCGTTCCGGTGCTGGATCTCGTAGTTGCACATTTGCTGGAGCCGCTGCAGATACGACTGCTCCACCCCTTGCTCGAAGCGGAGGTAGTCCCTCGGTATGCTGAGCTTTTCTGGAAGATCTTGGTACGTCACTGCAGTCTCTATGATCTGGTTGACGTACTCCGGCGACTTTGTGTCGTCCGTCGTTGGCGAAAATGACATGCGGCTAGGATTTGCTGACAGAAGGGTCGAGAAGAAGGGATGCGTCGCGTACTGCCGGGTGTTGACGAAGTAGTCGACTTTTGCGTGCGTGTGCGTTTGCCGATGCAGGTCGTGGAAGGCTGACCGCTCAAACGAATAAGACGGGTCTGGCGGCGGTTGCGTGAAGAAGAGCGAAGGAAGGAAGCTGACGAGCGAAAACAAGACGAGGATGATGAGTGGAAGAAGCTGGACCCATGCCGGTTGTTGTGCTTGTGCTTGTCCTCCAGCAGCGGTCCGCCGACGCTGCGGTTGACCAAAGGTCTGGAAGCGAATGCCTCCAGGACTGCCGCTGAAGCCGTTCCCAGCGAAGCCTCCTCCTCCGCCACCGCCAAAGAACATGTTGAAGAGATCCTCGGCCGACACTTCCTCTCCGAATGGCTGTCCTCCTCGGCCGCCGAAGGGTGAGCCCCTTCCTCCTCTCCGTGCGAAAGATGGCATCCCCGCTGAGCGGTCGTCTGGATCTGCGCCGTGCGCATCGAAGGCTGACCGCTTCTGAGGGTCGCTCAAGATCTGGAACGCCTTTGACACCCGCTTGAAAGCGTCCTCTGCACCTGGTGCGCCATTCTAGATGGCGGCGGACTGTCAGATCACCGACGACCGGCAGCAAGACCGAGCCGTAAAGCCCACCTTGTCCGGATGCAAGGTCAGTGCAAGCTTCCTGTACGCCTTCTTGATCTGCACATCCTCCGCCTTTCTGTCTATTGAGAGGATCTCGTAGTACTCGGTGACCTTGCACTTTGTGATGCGCTTGACGAGGGCCGCCTGCTCTGCCGTGTACGGCTTGCTGCTGGCGGCTGTACCGGGAGCTTCTCTTGCACTACTGCTTGATGCTGACGACGCTGCCGCTGGTCTCCGTGCACTGCTACCGCTGCTACCGCTGCTACTGCCCGTCGCCTCTGAGGCGCCTCCATTCGCGCTCGAGCTCGCTCGGGCACCTCCTTCCCTTTGCAGCGCTTCGAGCTCGACGAGCAGCGAGCGCGCCGTCGGCGTGTCGAACAGCGATATGCTCTTCTTGGTGAAGCGGATCGCACCCTCCACATCCGAGCTGGCTAGTTTCTTTAGATGAGGATCCGTCGAGAGCCCGGGAAATTGTCAGCTGCGTGCGTGGCGGCGAGATGCATCCTGCCAGCTCGGATGCACGCACCTTCCGCGCGACTGCAAGTGACTTGAGCGCGTCGTCTCGGTTCGCTTCACTGCTGTCATTGCTCATGGTCAGTGAGCTGTAGCGGCCTTGGTGGTATGCGGATCAAAGCAGGCTGGCCACGCGAACGAACGCTCGTGGCAGGCGCCGCCGGACGCTCCGCGGATCAGCGTGGCGGTCAAGAGAGGCTCTCCGAATGCAAAAACTGGGCAAGACGAGCGCGACGGAGGTTGAGGCGTACGAGAGCTCTAGACACGTTCAAGCTGTACTCTGAAGCGCGGAGGCTGCAGGGCCTTTTGCGCCAGGATTGCTTTTGTAGCGGGAGCAGTCGAGCATCAATGATGTACAGGGACTACAAGCGGAAAGGAGACAGGACTACTGCGATTTGGCCATCGGAGGTACGCGGACAGCGTCGCCTGTCATTTGTGGCTTGTCCTTGCCGCCCATGCTGGAAGGAGGCATCGGGACGGTGGGAGCAAGGTCAGCAACGTCGCCTAATTAATCGGGACGGCCTTACATGCCTTCATCACAGGATGCGGGAAGGACTTACTACCAGTAATTGATGAAGCGACTGCCTTGGACGAGCTGGGCAGTTGCGTTCGTGCCGTGGCAGGCGAAGCTGTAGAGACGCGAAGGTCCGCATATCAGCGCCACAGTTGCAGGTGATGCACAAGCCGAAGCTAACCCACAGCAGCATGTTTCTTGGCTGGACTCTCCATGCGAAGCGCATGAAGACCATCGAATAGGCGGCGAGGGCTCCTGTCATAGGACCAGAGATGGCCTTCTCATCTTTCGTCGTGATGTCCGTGATGGCTGCTAGCGGCAGACCCCAATTCGCGATCTGTGGGAGCCAGGTGGACACGGGGACATGAGGAGAGTACGGACGCATGAGAGCGAGGCATGTATGCGTCAGTAGCCATGCGAAGCGGCGGGAGTGGGGGACTGCTGAGCTGCATAGGCTGCGGCCGGCACTGCAGAGTCGCGGCACTCACGGGACCCTGGACGGCACAGGGGGACAGAGCTGGTCAGTCAAGCGCTCCTTAGCATTCTTATGCTCGTCTAGAGCTCACCCAGAAGTGCGTGCCTAGGTACGCGGAGGACAGGGCCGGGCCCGACGCAGGTCAGCTTGTGTGCGTCTCGCAGCCTCGTAATGCAGGCTCAAGGCCAGCTGGCCAGCGCAGTCACGCACTCGTCAGGTAGTTCCTCCATTCCTTCCCTGCGGGGCTGTTCAGGAAGCTTGTGCCTGCTTTCGATGCCATCGTCGCTACTTCTTCAGAGCGGTGTCGAGTGCGACTAATGCTAAGAAGTCCGGCTGCGCTTGAGCTTGAGCACACACGAAATCATGGCTCTCGAAACGGAACAGCCGAAGGAGCAACAGCAGCAGCTTCGAGACCAGCATGACAGCGATGAAGAAGATGACGGCTTTGGCCTCGGCAATGTCTTTCCTGCAAGCTTGCTCTTCCTCACTCCATCTACCGCTTTCATTATGCGGGCCACCTAAGGATATCACCTGACCAGAACCTCACATCGCGTCCGCAGGAAGAAGAACGGCCTCCAACACCGCCGCTGGCCGTTGTAGACTACACGAGTCCGCGTGGTACAAAGCTAGCCATCAGTCTCGTCAACAAGCACCCTCTCTGGGTGAGGCTGGCTCTGCCTCTGGCTTCTTGCGCTGACCGACCGCGACAAGCTCTCTGACAATATCGACCGCAGGGCCATGTTCTCTACCCAACTTCGATCTGCCTCGCAGACTTCCTCACTGAGCATGCCTCGTCCTACGTACAAGGAAAGCGGGTACTCGAGCTCGGTGCTGGTGGCGGTCTACCGAGCCTTGTGAGCGCTCTCGAGGGTGCGGAGATGGTGAGGCAGGTCTTTCACTCCGTTGAACATGCGGAATAGGCTCTAAGGCGTCTCTCATCGAGCCAGACAGTCTGCACAGACTTCCCGGATGCGTCGCTAGTCGCCAACTTAGAACGCAACGCAGATGCGAACGTGCCATTCGAGAAGCGTAGCCGGATAGCGATAGAGGTGAGCGCATCACTTCCGGACAATAGTATCCCAGACCGCTCACGCGCATACTCCTAGGGCTACACATGGGGCTCGAAGGTGGACACGCTACTGGCGCATGTATCGGAGTCGCCGCCTTGCTTCGACACGATACTTGCGGCAGACCTCGTCTTCAGTGCGTGCTTGCGCCTCTGAGAGCATGGCGTGTCCTCCGCTGATGCCAGAAGTGTCTAAGACCATTCGCAGCACCTTGCTCTCCTTAAGACGTGCGAGACGTGCCTGGTAGGGTCGGCCAGTCCAACCCTGCTGTGCTTCTACTCTCACCACCGGTGCGTGCCTCGTGCCTATCAGAGCTCTCTGTTAGAAGCAGCTCACATCCCTTGGCCGTCTTTCAGGCCCACACCAGAATTGATAGCCAGGGACGAAGGGTTCGTCGCGTTGGCAGAGGCTCGAGGATGGACGGCCGAGCGCGTCATGCGGAATACTCAAGCAGGGGTGAGCAGATTGTCAGAAGGAAGTGCTTAACCGTATGCTGATGCTCCTTCATCTTGGCCGTCAGCCCGCTTTCCCAGAGGATGGCGGAGACTTGAGCATACGCAGCACGGTGCACGGCTTCCGCTTAACGCCGCCGGCTAACGCGGTCATACAGCGGTGACGAAGGTCCTGGAGATGCGAGGCACAGCTTGTCGTGCCGTGCATGCAAACACGCAGAGATTCACACAGAATCTCTCGTAGCCGGTTGCTCGCTCGCTACATCCGCCACGAGCCGCTTGACACGCCGCGCAGCCCTTTGCGCGCTCGCTGAACACAGAACGCTGGCGTGCAGCTGTAAGGTTGGATGCAGGAGCAGAGCTCGAGCCTCAGGGCGATGGCGAGTAGCCCGGCTCTGCAGGATCGGCGGTTACGGGAGGGGAATTGTCGTGGTGAAGCGTTAATGGTTGACGGCGAGCGACTCGATGTCAACAAGTCTCTCCCTGCTCTACCGCACTACAACCCGCCATGACCCTTGGGGATCACTGCAACAGTCACTTCCAGATCTCCTTATCGCAGCTTGACCGGACGAAAGTGGATCAAAAGCTCGGGCTCTTCCCTTGGCAGCGCCAGGATGCGGCTCCAGCTTGTCGCCACGTCACCGTATCGTTAGTCGGGCAGAGGAAGCTTGGCTGACTTCAAGCAGATAGTTGACATCCAGCTGAGGCTGCTTGCTGATGACGCGAAGCAGGACCTGCGATGCTGATGAAATGCGTCTCTTCCTTTCGAGAAGCTCCACCTTTCCGCAACCCGCGATTTGGCTGACAACAATCACGACGGGAAGCTGTCCAGCTTTTAGCCGGAATATAGGGGCTTATCGCGGCTCCCCTTTTCAGCCCTTATCGAGAAAAGGGGCTCGGAGGATCGGCACGTGCGAGCGGAGGGCATTTCGGCAAACGAAACGCGGGCCTGCCAGGGCCAGGGCTGCCCCTCCCTCCCTCACTGAATGCTTATCAGCGACTTCCCCAAGACACTCATTCCCTCGACCCACCTCCGCCGCATCCACCCGATCTTGCCCGCCTTGGCCTTGAGCCTCCTCCCTGTCCCCTTTCTCTGATCTTCTCGCTTCCATCCGTCTCTTGCCTCCGCTTCTTTAGCATATCCGCCCAAACACCCCACCTCCTCCCTTGTCCGCCATGGTGACCGTCTCTGCAGACGCATCCAACTCTTATGTGTGAGTGCTTCAGTGGCCGTCCGGCATCGATCGTCGACTGTTGCTGCATGGCTTCGACCGTCTCACTCACGCTGACCCTTCTGCTCCGGTCGTGCAGCGTCGAGTATGAGGGCGAGCAGGTCGTCTTCAACCCGGGAGACACCGCATGGGTCTTGACATGGTGAGCTCCGACAGCCGTCAACTGGCCTGGGCAGCCTTACTCGGTTAAGAGTCTGAGCTGACCACGCCTCTGTCTCGTTCTTGCTTTGCCAGCGCCGCCTTGGTCATGATCATGGTGAGTACTCTTTGCACATGTGATGCGTGTTTGGCTACTTGCTCGTGGTCTAATGCCGTTCTCGCCCGCCACAGACACCCGGTGTCGGCTTCTTCTACGCTGGACTACTGCGGCGGAAGAATGCACTGTCACTCATTGCTCTGTCAATGGCAGTGTACTCTGTGTCAGCCTTCCACTGGTTCTTCTGGGGCTACAGCTTGGCCTTCGGCAACGGGTCCAAGTTCATTGGGAACCTCGACAACTTCGGCCTCATGGGCGTACTGCAGGCACCCAACCTCACTGTTCCGGCCATTGTCTTCGCCATCTTCCAGTCTATGTTCGCGTCACTCACTGTGAGTTGCTGGCGTCTCCTTGGACTCGCTGCGGGCGTCACTGACACTTCGCCATCGCAGCCCATGATCATGCTGGGCGCCACCGCCGAGCGCGGACGCTTCGCACCGGCACTCGTATTCACCTTCATCTGGCAAACAATCGTTTATTGCCCCGTGGCCTGTTGGACGTGGAACGCCAACGGATGGTCATACATCATGTAGGTTTGACTGGCCTCAGGTTACTCAGGAGCTTGAGATGCGGGAACGGGCTGTAGACGCCGGAACTGACGGCTACCTTGTTTGCGACATGTGCAGGGGTACTCTTGATTACGCTGGAGGCGGTCCAGTCCACATCAACTCTGGCGTCGGCGCGCTCGCGTACTCGATCTGGCTCGGCAAGCGCAAGGGATGGGGAACCTCCCAGCTCGCCTACAAGCCTCAGAACACAACCTTCGTCGTTCTCGGCACAGTGCTTCTCTGGTTCGGTTGGTTCGGCTTCAACGGAGGATCTGGACTCGGTGCCAATATGCGAGCTGCCCAGGCCATCTTCGTCACCAACATCGCCGCCGCTACCGGAGGTCTCACATGGATGCTTCTCGACTGGCGCCTTGAGCGCAAGTGGTCTGCGGTTGGTTTCTGCTCGGGGGCCATCTCCGGCCTCGTCTGCGTCACCCCCGCCTCCGGCTACATCGGCTCGCCTGCCTCGCTCGCGTTCGGTATCCTCGGAGCTGCTGCATGCAACTACGCTACCAAGCTCAAGGGCATCTTCGGCTACGACGATGCTATCGACATCTTTGCGACCCACGGCATCGGCGGAATGGTCGGAAACATCCTCACCGCATTTTTCGCTGACAGTCGGGTCGCTGGATTCGACGGCTCTGAGATCGCGGGCGGATGGATAAACCGCAACTGGGTGCAGCTTGGCTACCAGGTCGCCGACACTGCCGCCATCACCGCCTACTCGTTCGTCATGACCACGATCATCCTCATCGCTCTCGACTATATCCCAGGCCTGTCCCTTCGGGTCTCGGAAGAGGCAGAGGTTCTGGGGATTGATGCAAGCGAGATAGGCGAGATGGGTTACGATTATGCATTCCTTCGTCGCGACGTTGATTACACGCACGAGAACATGGCGTCCAAGGGAGGTCTGGAGACGTCCCCCAGGGCCTCGTTGCACGAGAAGAACCACGGCGTTCAGGCGGGCGCAGCACCAGCAGGAGAGAATGGAAACGGTGTTCACGTGTAGATAATCCTTAATTCGTAGTCACTTTCGTTGCGTCGTAGGGTTTTCGAGCCAACATCGAGTAATTTGGGTTTATCGTCCCCGCAAACTACGAGGCTGGGAACCGCAATTAACATCACCTCCCTTACTTCTCACCTTACCTATGAGCATGTACATGAGCACGCATATGCTGCTCAATCATTGTGGCAGCTGCACTCGCTATACGCGTTGTGCCGCGTGGCGGTCCGTGCCTGAGTGCCGAGCTGACCATGCAGGGCCCGGGCCTGCACGGACGAACCGGCGGGCGAAACGGGTTTGTCGGGATCTTGACTCCCGCCCCGCTCTTTACCGGCCCGCTCATGCATGAAACTCAAGACTTTCTGCACAGCTTGACTCTGCTCCTCATGACCTTCAGACCATCACCATACACAGACTGACGGGCATGGCGAGCACAACCGCCCACACCCACAATGTTGTGGAAAAGTCCGGCGTCAGCGCCGTCAACGACCGACACCGTGGCTCGAGCAACTCGAGCGACCACGACCTGCACGGCGGCAAGACAGAGGCGGAAATGACAGAAACGCCAAACGAGATGTACGCCATCGAGGCACCTGAGAATGCTGCAGACGTCGAGATGGACGAGCAGGTGCGAAGGGCCCCCGCACCCCCAATTCGGCTCCGCCGAGAGCTGATCCGGATTGCGCTTCACGCTCTTAGGAGAAGAACAGGATTCTGCGCAAGATCGACATTGCCATTGTGCCTTACAGCGCGCTACTCTACCTCCTCTCCTTCCTTGACCGCGTCAACATCGGTACGCTTTCGATCGTCAAACACAGCTACATGCTCTATCAGCTCATATCAAATCCTCGTTCCGTTACGCAGGACAGGCAAGAGTCGCAGGGATGCTCCCCGCACTCCAGATGTCGGACTCAGAGTACCAGCTAGCCCTGACCATTTTCTTCGTTCGTATGCTCTCGCCGAGAGTTCGCTTCTTGTGAGACGTGGCTGATGTGGTATACTTGCAGGTGACCTACGTGGCCGTCGAGGTACCTATACAACTGCGCCTCTCTCGCTATAGAACGAGGCTGATCGAGGTATTTTGCGCCAGGTCCCGAGCAACCTAGCTTTGAAGGTCCTGACACCTCAGCTGTGGATCAGCATCAATCTGTGCGCTTAGTCGTGCATACACCGCGCGCTGATCGCTTGCTAATTACCAGCTGACCTTTGGCCCTTCCAAGAATCCTCTGGTCCATCTGCACCATCTGTCTTGGCGTCTGCAAAACGCCGGCACAGCTCATTGTCGTACGAGCACTACTTGGACTCTTCGAAGGAGGATTGTTCCCCGGTAAGATATGCTTGAATCGGTTACATCCTCCTCTGAAGGGCTCCTAGAGCGTCCCCTTTCTTGGGCGCGCTTCTTGGACGGGCTTCTTGAAGGGGCTTCTGGGATGTTCCTCTCATCAGCAGGAAGCATTGCTGACGTCCAGTACTTCCCCGCAGGCTTGAACTTCATTTTCTCCTTATATTACACCCGTGAGGTCAGTCACGATGTTGCAGAGCTGCTTTGCACTCGTTTTAGGATGCGCCAGAGCTGCTTGCCACCCGTTTGGGGAACGCCACTAAGAATACTAAGAATACTAAGAATACTCTCATTCAACAGGAACTAGGCCGTAGAGTTGCCATATTCTTCGCCGGGGCTACGCTTGCAGGGGCTTTCGGAGGTGTGTCCCTTATGCCATTGTCTTCGAGTCGTTGCTGAAAATTTTGCCACCATCCAGGTCTGCTGGCCTACGGTATCAGACAGATGTGAGCAAGAAAGTTCCCTCATGCATACACCGTGCCTCTCTGTGCTTACGCACCGCTCGTCTATGTTTGCTGGCAGGGCTGGCGTTGGCGGACTGTGAGGCGGCCAAGACCCACCAGAAGATCCCAATAATCGACAGATAAGGCTGACCTTCTGTCGCTAGTGGAGGCTGGTCATGGCTATTCATTGTAAGCTGAGCAGATTGCGCAGCACGATAGAAAATCAGGGACTGACAGCCTTTACGCATGGAAGCTTGAAGGATTATTAACTTTGGCCTGCGGATTGCCCGCGTATTGGCTTATCCAAGGTGAGACCTATGCGGGGCACGATATTGTGTACACCTGCTCACCGATACCTATTTTTTGCCAGACTTCCCGGCCCGAGCCAAGCTATTCAAAGGTTCCGAGCGTCAGAAGTGGCTGCACCACCTCAATCGCTCGCAAGGTGTTACGAGCGCCGAAACACCCTTCCGCTGGGAGCATGTCAGGCGGGGCCTGAAGGACTGGCACTGCTGGATCTACGCGGTACTTTACCTCTCGATCGCCACCCCCTTCTACTGCCTCTCCCTTTTCCTCCCCGTAATCATCACGGGACTCGGTTTCAGCGGGCCTCAAGCCAATGCTCTATCGACCCCGCCATACTTCCTCGGTTTCCTCACGACCCTGCTCGCATGCTGGTACTCGGACAAGATACAGAAGAGAGGCATCATTCTCATCGGGTGCATGTCTGTCTGTGCCATCGGCTACATTATCCTGATTGCACAGTACACCCCCGGTGTCTCGTACTTCGCCACCTTCCTTACTGTCGGCGGAGTCTCCCCATCTATTGCACTCGCGATTGTCTGGTGAGTACATCTCTACGTATGCAAAGATCAACGCTGACCTATAGCGAACATTATCCAGGGTTGGACCTCAGTTTGGCCCAGTCGTAGGTCCAATACGTGCATCTCCAATTATCAGTGTGATGCTGACATCCATGCCCGCATCAGACGCTCCGAGCTGCCGTGATGGGCGTTTTCTTCAGCTTCGGTAACTCCGCAGGGATCATCAGGTCAGTCTGCAGCCTCGTTATTCGTCCAGAGTTGTCCCGACTGACGCGATCCGATGTCGTCCGGGATCAGCTCCAATGTATACCCGTCAAGGACATCGCCCAGGTTCTTCCAGGGGCACGGCATTGCTCTCGGCTTCACCGCTCTCACCATCGTCTGCGCCATCATCATCATCATTGATGCCAAGCGCGAGAACGAGCGACGCGACAGGGTCTATGGCCCTACGCCTGCCCGAATGAACTTGCTCCACGCCGATCAGGCTCAGCTCGAGAAGTGGGGACTTGTCGGCATGAGCCGCGAGGAGGTGCTCGACCTCGGACACAACCACCCTGGCCATCGATTCGTCTTGTAAAGACCATCGAGGGCGACTTGGATAGCCATGAGAAGCGGACAGGAACGATCAGATATAGGGAAGGAGAGGCAACGCTGAGGAGGGTAGGGCAGGGCAAGGATATGCAAAACGAGGCTTGATGGTTATGGTGGCGCTGTGACCGCCCGAGGGACATGCAATATCATCGACACGGAGTGTATGCATAGTGCAGTCAGTTCCGGAGAACGAGGATCGCTTTCCTTGGTCTTGCTCTTTTTGCAAATTGCGCTCTTGGCTATAAGAGCACAAGAGTGGGCCGAGTGCCGCGTGCGCGTTCGCGGATCAGGGACGGACGGGCGGGCGCAGCAGGAGCCAGCGGCCGGCGGCGGGCCTCGTCCCATCTCGCTTCCTTCGCCTTGGAACGTCTATCTACTAGAAAGTGGTACAGCTCTAGTTCAAGCGTTACTGTGCACGCGAGAGGATGGCATCGCGCTTCTCGTCACCCCCGATATCGTCGCCCCCGACAGCGTCGACGTCGTCCATGCACCCGCACTCGCCGGCCTCACCAACCCGACACCGGTCTCGGACAACGACGGGCGGAGCAGGGACAGCAGCAGGAGGAGGAGGAGGACTAAAGGTGTCGACGAGCGATCTAGGCGTGCCCCCGTCCTTCTTGCGCAGCAAGAGCAGCTCGTCTGCAATTGGCCTCAGCCTAGCCGGGGTCGACTCGGCCCTGTCGAGGGTTTCGAGCAACACGTCAGAGGGAGGAGGACTCGGGAGCAGCCTAGGCCTCAATGCAGGAGGTGGAGGAAGCAAGGGCAAGCGTGGAAGGTCGAGCTCCATCCTGTCTATCCACGAGATCAAGGAGAACTACGACGATGACCTGGATCAAGCCGCCATGGCCAACCTGAATGCGGACTGGGTCAACTACAAGGGTGGGTCCGATGACAGGAAGGGAGGAAGGACCCAAATGCGCTCCTCTAGAGGGTGCGCGATGTGTGTGATACCCAAGCTGAATCCGTGCCGTCCTCGTCCACCCTGTCGCCCCCACGCAGGCGCATGGCTTATCCACATCGTCCTCATCCTCATCGGAAAGGTGCTAGTCGACAGCATACCTGGCATGGAGCAGGACACATCGTGGACGATAGTGTTGCAAGGGTATCTACTTGTGCGTCGCAATCTCCGTCAGCCCCGGTGTCTAAACGCGGACCCGGCACACCACTGACACATCCCACGTTGCACACCTGCCGCAGGCAACTTATCTGATGTTCCACTTTGTCGAAGGCGTGCCTTTCGAGAGCAACTCCGGCGTGTACGACCGCTTGACAATGTGGGAACAGATCGATGGAGGCGCGCAATACACGCCCGCCAAGAAGTGGTTGACATCACTGCCAATCATGCTGTGCGTGGACATCCTGCTTTGATAGCTCTTGAGTGGAGCTGATCCAAACCAGCTACTTGACCTACACAGCTTCCTCCTCTCAACGCATTACACGCGCTACGACCATCACCCAGCGCTGTTCTCCCTGAACCTCGTCTCGCTCGTCCTCCTCGCCCTGATACCGAAACTGCCTCAGGTTCATCGGCAGCGGGTCACGTTCGGGCCACCAAAGCACGTCCCGGCAAGCGAGAATATCTCGACAGGGGCAAATACACGTATGTCGTATCCACTGCCCACGCTCCTCGTACGAGATCGCTGATAACCTCTCTCTTCATTAGCCGTTGAGACTGCGATGGGTCGCGCGTCTCTGCCATCAGTAATGGAATAATGGCCTTACGTGTAACACCAGCATGGACTTGTCAGCTCTTCATTCGTACGCTCTGCTACTGTTCGACTCTTTGCCCTGACTTTCCGCTCTAGATGTGCCATTGCGTTTCATCTCTTCAGCCGCCGTAGCAATGAAGACATCGTTCCTGAACCGGGTGGCCACCTCGCTTCCGACACACTCGGATAACATCAAAGCTTATGCGAAATGGTAGGATTAGCCGCTTTTGCACAGCACAGTTAATGCCCTCTGCCTGAATCTATGCTACACTGGACGTGGTGGCTACATTGATGCAGGGATATCCTCATCTAGTTCTGTCGGAGCTGCTCAAGTCGATGTAGAGCAGCAGCCGCCGATGGGCGGTCCGCTGCTTGAGGGCTCAGCATCTGCTTGATCAGATCTCGCAGACTCTCTGGCACCGTCCCAGATCCATCCAAGAAGGTCTGCTTAGGCGTGAAGCCGTCCGAGTACATCATGGAGATCGAGCGTGAGCGCTGTCGGCTGTGCGACAAGCTCTCGACGGGTTCGGGTTGCGGCGCCTTCTCCCGGAGATGCTCGGGGATGACCATGCTAGTTGGATACTCGAGGTCGTCTGGCAGACCCGAGAAGGCCAAGGTGGGCAGAGCCAGCGTATAATGCTGCTCCGCCTCTTCGCCTCGCAAGGTGGACGTCTCATCCGCCTCCACTTCCGCTTCCTGCGACCAAGTTGGCGCAGAAAAGCCATTAGAAGAGGTGAACGAGACCATCTCGTCTACGCCTTCGTCCTCGAGCTCGTCAAGTCTGCGCCGCTCCTCCCACTCCCACGCATGACCTTTCGCCAGGTGGAGGTGCAGCTCGACCATCTTTCCCGCACCGCTGGATGTCCGCACGCGCTTTTTCCGCAGACTGGCGCGCTTCTTCAGGCTTCCAGAGCGGCTCAGGGATGATGTTGGCGTACCGCATCCGCCGGCCCCGCTGTTCATCGTGGGCGTGAAGCTTTGCGCGGGCGATGCGTATCCGTGGCTGGTCCGAGTCGACGATGCCGCCAGGCTCTCGTATGGCTCGACGCCTGTAAGCATGTACAGCAGTGTCAGGCCGGCGGAAAAGATGTCGACAGGGAAAGAGAAGGGCGACGGAGGTGGCTTGATGAGCTCGGGCGGCGAGTACTGCGTCGTACCCAGTGCGATACCATCGAGCAAGGCGGGCGAGTCGAACACGCTCGACGAGAAATCGCCCAATTTGATATTGAGCCTTCCATCAATCTTGATGTGCGCACTTACTTTAGCTTCACCGTCTTCTTAGCGAACACGTATCAAGCTGAACCAACTCACCATACAGTTGTGCGGCTTGACATCGCCGTGGATCACGTTCTTTGCGTGGCACGCCTCTATCGCACGCATAAGATCGATTGCGAACTTGAAGAACAGCGCCCGGCCGAGATGTACCGGACCGTGGTGCTGGGTGAAGGTAGCGAGGTTGCCTAGCGCACAGTACTCCGTGAGCAAGACCAGCCTGGGTGCAGCGTCCGCGCCGTTGCTATCTACGGCCTCGCGCGCGCTTTTCGGAGTGGCGTCTCGCAAGCTCGAAAGGCTGTTCCGACTGCCCAGCGTACTGGAGCGCCTAACTGATGCTAGTGCGGCTAATGGCTTGTCGTCCTCGTGGATGTCATTGAGCGCAATCGCGGCCAGGCCGAGTGTCGGTGTCGCGGGGCTAGTAGCAGCCAGTGGCGACGGCGGCAGGGATCTACTGTCCGGTCCATTAAAACTTGCTGTGCTTCCGGTGACGATGTGTTCGAGCTTTGGTTTCGCTAAGCGGCTGGCGAGCGCAACACCGCGCGCGGCTCCCGCCGCAGTTGCATGCTTGCTGGGGCCAGCTACCTCTTCATCTCGCTCATCTTTGAGACCGATGAACTTCAGGATGTTCTCGCAGTCCTTTAGGCGCAAGAGCATGGCCGCCTCGCTCAGTCCTGCAATTTGCGACTCCGCATCTGGGCTGAAGCGCTTCCCGGCGCAGACCTTCCAGTTTTTCTCCACGCTGTCCGCGCTGTCACCTCTGCCATGCCTGCCGTCGTACGTGTGCGATGCATAGCTCGGATCTTCCCTCTCCTTCCCTTTCACAAGCCTGTATGCGCCCAGCTGCACGGCTGCATGACGGCCATTGCCTAGCCGGTGGTGCGGCGACAAGCGGAGCTCAATGTTCTTTGACGGTACGATAGGTTCCCGCGCTGCCGTATCAATGTCTACCTCGATGTGCGTGTCGTCGAAATAGTGCGCGAAGGATGGAGACGATGTAGGGAGTCGAGGGGACTTGAGCGGGATGGGCGGCGTGGTGCACGCAGGAGAGGCGGGCAGGACTCCCGGTGGAAGCAAGGGTGGAAGGGAGAGGGAAGTGCTAAAGATGTCATTCCGGCTGGTCCTTGACGCTGCGACGACCATGCTGGCGTCGACTGGCCCAACACAAGCAGTGAGAGCGAAGGAGAGCTGGGTCGGGATGCGCATTAATATTCGCAGGACGGGGCTAAAACGAGGTTAAGAGCACGTGCTTACGACCATGCCGAGGTCAGCGGGGCCGCTGCAGTCGCACTTCCTCCTCCTTGTCTAGGCACTCCTCTGAGGCCGGTATAGCAGTGCAATAGGTGCGCATGCTTGCTTCTGACCGAGGCGCTCGTCCTCATCCGCTCATACCGGATTCTGATCGGTCCGTTTCTCCAGCCTCGGGCCCTTCATACTGGTCGACCGAGCGTCTGCGAGTACTGCCGTAGCACAGCAGGGAAGCCAGTCCTCCGTCATCGTCTGGCTGCAATGATGTCTCTTCGCTCGTCGGCCGTCCACTTGGTCCTGCTTGCACCCCTCCTCCCTTCCTTCGTCCAGAGTCTTCCGCTCTCGGCTACTGCCAATTCCCGCTCCGAGAGACTCGTCGTTTTCGGAGACTCCTTCTCTGACAATGGTAGTGCGTCCGCCTCCACTTTCGACTTTGCGTGCACGTATCAGGCTGAGATTACGCTGCCCGCTCGCTCCCGCGTAGATGGCGCATGGATCGCATCGAACGGCACTTGGCCACCATCCTTCTACTACCAGCACCAGTTCAGCAACGGCCCCGTCTGGCCTACTCTAGTCGCAAAGCATACTGGCCTGCAGCTCATCGACCTTGCTGCTGGCGGAGCCACCGCGAACAACTCATTCATTGCTGGCTTCACGGTAAAGCTAGCGTGTCTGACTGTCTCCCCGGATAGATGTGTGCCGACGCTGACGGGCTATCTCTGGCACTCTACTCAGGGCTTCAACTCCACTGTTCCAGTGCCGTCCAGCCAAGACCAGATTGACCAGTACCAAGCCGACTATACGATCTCGAGAGGCGACATCTACGTCGACTTCATCGGGGCGAATGATGCGTGAGTCCTACTACTGCGCCTGGATACGTACGACGGTGCCGATACGTCCTTCACCTCTTCGATGCCCAGCTTCTTCTCGACCAACGTGACAGGAACACAGATTGCACAGCTCATCGATGGGCAACTGGCTGATCTATACAAGCGAGGTGAGGGTACCTGGCCTCTGCGGCATCTGTAGCCCTGGCATAGAAAGGCGACTCACTTTGCTTGCAAACTTCTGTCTCCAGGTGCACGGCGATTCCTACTGTCGTCGTACCCGGATCTATCAGCACTACCATTTGCAGCGACTTCTAGTCTCGACTACAATACGTTCTTGACAGACTACAGCACCTCACTTCGCACTGGGCTGTATGGCTTGCAAGAGAAGTATACGGCAAAGGGCGCGCACATCGAGGTTGCGGACGTATACGGCCTCTTCCAGCGCATTCTGGCCGACCCCGCCAAGTACGGCTTCACAGACCCTGCTCTGGTGCAGGTCGCCTGCGCACAGGGTGTGTACCCATCCGAAGGGGTCGAGCTGAGTATCTGTCCGGTCGAGGAGCAGGACAAACACCTATTCTGGGATGTGTACCACCCATCGCGTAGTGGACACGCGCTGGTGGCGAAAGAGATGGAAAAGGCGCTCAAGCGTTTGGGGTCTAGCAAGTAAGGGGCATACAAACCGCTGGGAAGCCGTTGTAGCATTCGATTGATCTTTCGCTATCCGCGGGTTCTATCCTAGGCCTTCTGAGGACATTGCACATGCACGTCTGAAGAGCCTGACCATGCAGGTGCCAACATAAGGGAAGCAGTACTTGTCTGCACAATCCATAACCATCACACAATAGCTACAACTCGCCAAGGAGCTTGTCCACAATATCGGAGCTCATAGCCTCGCATGATCCGCCAGCCTCCAGATGGCGGAAGGTGAAAGCCCGGCAGAGCGCGACATAGTGCGCCAGCGCGGCCAGCAGACACGCAACATGGAAGATCTGGTGGCTATTGCCATAAATGTCGAAGCGGCCGGGCATGAAACGTTCCGGGCATCGCTCGGCGCTGTGAAGAAGCCCCGTCTCAGTGTCATGCCCCACGCAGAAAACCGGGCTGCAGCATTAGACTTACTACAAGACCGCACCAGCGATCTGTAGGCAGTAAGTGTCAGCCGACAGCTCTAGTCTCTTCTTACGCTCGTACTCACATAGAAAGCACCGCCGAGCAGAAGCCAGGATAGGCCAAATGCACGATCCGAGTACTCCCAGCCGTGCTTCCATAGTGCTTGAACGACAGGTACGACACCAGAGACGCCCAGACCAATGAAAAGCCAAGTACGAGTGCGCCTGTACTCCGGCGTGGCATAGCTGGGCGTCAGGAGGAAGAAAGTCGTAGCTGCGTTGCAGGCATCAGCAGGGATCAGCAGGGATCGCTGCCATCCGTCCTATGCTCTAGAAGTCTCACCTGCCCCAAAGGCGGTCACCAGACCGATGTACGCCGCCCTATGCACTGGCTGGCAGAAGAAGGCATAGTACAGAGCGGGATAGTAGGTCCCAGTGATGAGAAAGACGATGCCGACGTAGTCGAGCTTGTTGAAGGCCTTCGAGACCTTCTCCGAGTGACTCGTGCTCGTGTGATACGCCGCCGAGCATCCGAAACAGGTGAAGGCGGCCAGAAAGAAAGAAGCAAAGGCGAAAGCATCGCCAAGGCCTATCGAAGCAGGGTAGTTGTCCGCAATATATGGGAAAGGATAGACGAGGAAGAGCGTTCCGTCTGCTGGACGCAAAGGGTGCAGGCCGAAGAGATGCGGGAGCACGAGGTGCTTGTAGGAATAGATGAAGAAAGAAATGGCTACTACGGCGCCGAGAAGATGTGTGAGGACGTTGACGCTCTCAGTGTGTGGTTCGCCGAGGAGCGACCGCCAACTTTGGCTCCAGGAGCCAGTCAACCGCGGATAGCCTGAAGGTAAGACTGTCAATGGACGTCGACCATTTCGGAGAGGCGCACGACTCGCCTCTATGGATGTGCGAGTTGTCCCTCCGCCATGGCGGCAGTTCGTCCCAGCTCAGATGCTTCGAGCGGCTCTTCGGATGTTGTGCCAAGCCGCCATTCCGAGCAGTTGACATCTAATAAGATATACCCTCGTACGCAATCGCAAAGTGCGCAGCAGTCGAAGCACACGATGCGTGACTGGCCTCAAGGAAGGGACAGAGGGCTAGGGTCCATCGCGTTCGGGCTCGGCACTTCCGGCGTGGTGGCCGAGCGGAACGCCACCATTGCGAAGGCTCAACAATTCTTGCCGGACAAGTGACTGCATACTTCTATTTTACTTGTTTACAATTTCCTGATCTCTAGCTCTTCTCGCTCTTCTCCGGCTTGCCTTCGGCCGGAATGACTGTCTCCTCAGATGCCACTGGGCTTCCTCCGTCTCCTGGCACAGTCTCCTTGATGATCCTGGCGTCCTCAATGTCATTGTCGACGGTAAGGGTCACACCAGGCGCGACTGGCTTTCGTCCCTCGTCCCTGCGCTCGTACGGGATGAAGACGTCAAGCCATCTCGGGACGAGCAGCCCGACGAGGAGCGCGAGGATGACGACGTGTGCCAGTGCAAATCCTGCAATATAAGCCGGGTCGTTGCGAAGAGTATAGAACTCATTGTAGCCGAATGAAAAGATCTAGGCGTTTAGAGGGTGATTAGCTGGGCCATGAGCGGCTGAATGGATGCTCCGTGTCTCCTTACAATAGCCAGGATGGGCGATGCGATGTATCGGAGAAGGGGTCCCCAGAATGACGGGATGGACCAGTTCTTGCCGGTGGCGACGACCACGTTGAGATCGCGGCGAAGCTGATTGCCAGAGTAGAAGGCGAGGTAGAAGACACGCTTCGTCCACGAGTTCCTATTCCAGAAGCGAGGTGCATCGCTGCGCGGCGTTTTGGCGATGAGGACAGACACGATGCTGCCAACAATGAAGAGGCCAAAGCCGACGCCTGCACCTGCCTCCGGGCTGACAGCCTGACCGATCGCAACGCCGAGAATCATCGACAGAAAGTAGCCGGCATTGAAGACGAGCCACGCAGGCTTCCCGACCTCCTCGGAGACGTCGCCCCATCGGTAAAGACTCGTCGACAGCGCAGTCTCGCCCCAAGCGGCGAAGACCAGGGTCATGTTGTTAATCCAGCGGTCAATGCCGTCCAGTACGTAGTATCCGCTTTCCGTGCAGTAAAGAAGGGATATGAGGAAGGCCGAGAGCACCACGGCACATGCCACGTAGGGTCGCTTGAGCCGGCCGCCCCATCTGTCCATGATGAAGGTGACGATAACATCGACCATCGGATAGGTTGAACTGATGCCTAGGAGCAGGAGGTTGAGGAAGAAGAAGACCGACCAAAAGTTGGCGCCAGGCATCTGAACCAGGGCAGCCGGGAAGCTGAGTGCAGGGTGATGGATTAGCGATTGCTCAGCTATAGTGCTGGCAAGACTTACGTTAGGAAGCCGATTTCGAAGGCTGTGGCGTTTGGAGAAGGCAGGTCAGTGCTCATTCTACAGCGTGTGAACTCCGGAAGCGAAAAAGCCCTCGCAGCGAGGGAACCATCCCAAGCCTCACCTCCAAGACGCGGAGTATTGCTGGGATCTATACCCAGATAGCCGACGACGCCGAAAACTGCGAATGCAGCGATGACCTCGAAGCTACAGTTGAAGAGGACGATGATGACCGCATCTTGAACCGCGTTTGCGAACTTGTCGTTGTAGCTGGCGTAGCTGACATAATAGCCAAACGCAACTCCGGTCGAGAAGAAGACCTGGCCGACAGCTGTCTGCCAGATCTGACCCCTTGCCAGCTGGTCGCCGTTCCAGGTCGCGAAATATAGCTTGATGCCGCGTCCAGCGTTCTCTAGCGAGACACTCCGCCCCAGGATGATGATTGTGAAAACGATGGGCAGAGCCATTGTCACGTATACGGCTCGCCCTGTCCGTGTTTCCGGGGTCCAGTTGCGCTCAGTCAAGGGTACGCCAAGGCAAGTCGAGAATCGGGACTGCGACCCCTCACCTGTAACCGCGACACCGCCAAACATACAGAACAAAACGCAGACCCAAACGAATGCGGACCATCCAACAGTTTCGCCAATGAGCTTGAAGGACGGGTACTGGACATAGCTGATAATGGAGCCATCGGCTCCGAACTCTCCAGGGGTCGGGTCAACCTGGGCGAGCACTTGCTGATTGTAGAACTCCGTGGTGCGGCCCTCCCATGGTAGCGGCGATGTAAAGCTGTGCCGGAAGTATATGGCGATCCAGACCAGGATGATGGCGAAGTAGACCACGACGACGGCACTAATCAGGACCGATGCCAGGCCCACTCCGCGTAGACGCGGGTTCACAGAGTTGAAAGAGATGGTCGGTCCTGCACGATACGCTTGTCCGATCGAAATTTCCAGGATGAGGCATGGGATTGCCAGGAGGAAAATGCTGAGGAGATACGGCACGAACCACTGTAGGCCAATGTTGTTGAAGACCTGACTGGGGAAGCGGATGATGTTGCCTATGTACTTGCGCAAAGTAAGTCCAAGGCCGACAATGAATTGCCCTAAGCGGCTCACCCTGTCCGATAGCACCACCAGCAGCAGCCAGCAAGAAGGCTGTACGAGATGGCCATTGGTCTCGTCCGTCGTCTGATGACTTGGCCTTCGGTTTGAGGAAGCGGACGGCCAGCTGCTTTGCCTTATCCATAGCTGGCCGGCGATCTGGTGGATCTGCGCGTCTGAATGCGTGGGTGTGGTTGCCTGACATCAGCACAAGCTCACGTAAGTAGGCTAGCGTCCGCCGAGCATACTGACTTGGACGGTCTCGGTCTCAATCAGCGCGGCGAACCGTCAGAGTTCCTGGACGACGAAGCACCTTAAGCGAGAGGATGGAAACCACGGGGGGCTGCAAGAGAGGGCAGCATGCGCAGTGCATCGAAGTAGTCTTCCCCCGTTGTGCGAGTGGCAAGGGATTTTCGCGAGTGGGTTCTCACATCGCTTTCTCTGACGTCGCGGTTGACCCTCTTTTGTGGCGGCCAAGGGAGGTCTCATCCAGCCAGCCTTGGCAACCCGCAAAGAACTGACCGAAGTGAAGCACTCAGGGCAGGGCACTCAAGAGCGGAGTTCTCCAGCTTGCAGCATCTTCGCATCATGATCATGAGGTCGCCTCTTGACTCTTCGGTAACCAGAAGGGCGTTCGTTTGCGCTTCATCATAGTTTACAGCAGAGAGGGCCGGCAGAATTGAGACGCTTCCTCCATTGTGGTCCCACGGAGTTGAGCAGGCCAGGCGGCCCTACAAGGCAGGACTGATTGTGCAGCAAGCTTGATCAATCTGACCATGCTCAAGCCTACTCGAGTATGCCTTGTTGTGACTGACCATCGCTCTGAGCTCGAGCCATCCAAATCGACGCACGTGCAAAGCAGGTCCGGTTGCTCGAGCGGCAATGCAACAACAGCAGGACGCTCATTCGGTGTTCGCCCAAGTCTCACGTCCAGGCAGCCCACCCGCAATACATACCGCCCAGGTTCTTTGGGTCTGTGGCCTCCTTGAAGAGTGTCTCCACGGTCATCTCCACGCTGGAGATCGTCTCGCCTGGTGGACCATTCAGCGTGCTCTGCGTACCCTTGAGCTTGCTTCCAATGGTGGCAAGCGCCTTTCTAGCCTCCTCCTTGCGTGCTTCCTGCGCGGCGGCTGCCTTCTGCTCCTTGGTTTCGCTCCGGCTGGACCCGACCGCCTTACGCTGGTGTCGTGAGACACAGTCAGCACCGTATCGAAGTGAGGTGCCTCCGCTGTGCCACTTACTCCTGGCCTGGAAAGCTGCAGATCCAGCAACGGGTCGTGCACGAATGATTCCAGTACCGAGATGAGCGAGTTCTTGCTTTCGCGCAATACCCGTACCGAGATCTCTGAGCATTTGCGGAAGACACCCTCGACTCCGGTAATACCGAAGCCATCGATCATGTTCTGCGTCAAACGGAACGGGACCTTCTCCACGATGTCGAACCATACGAGACCCTGCCGGAGCGCGAGTGGGACCAATGTCAGGTTGGACAGATAACGCCGACCAGCACCATCAGTGCTCACCATGCCAAAGAGGCAGTTGAAGTCAACATGAACGACATCGCCATTCGTCGTGTCGATCAAAATGTTCTCGCCGTGTCGGTCGCCCAACCTATCGATCGTCGTCAGTACTTGCTGCCCAAGTGCTTCAAGACATAGCCATGTCTGGACCTACCCCAGCACGAATCCAACCATCGACATGACGGCTGCTGTCCTGCCATAAGCGGTCCTCGCTTTGAGCCATGCTGTTGGCTCGGGGAAGTTGTCAAGGAACCACTCGTGGAAGACTGGCGGGAAGGCAGGCAGAATCTGGTTGGTGAAGGCTAAGCCACATTTGACGGGCTCGGTCTTCTGAGCCGTCTTGAGACTGTCATAGACCTTCTTGAGGCTGTCGTTCCAGACTGAGATGCCTTTCGGCTCATAGCACTTGACCCAGATATGCCGAACGCCAGCAGTGTCCGGGACCCATTCAATGAGACCGCACTTCTCGGTCAGCGGAATGACCGCATAGGTTCGGATGTCTGGAAAGGGAGATCCGCGCGGTCAGGACTGCCTCTTCAGATGCGCGTGAAGCATCAATCGCCGGCAACTCACGCAAGCTCCTCTTTCTCGACTCGACGTCCTTCTTCAGGAGTCGGTTGATGAGCGAGGTGCATTCCATCAACCGATTGTCTTTGCGCAAGTCATCCATCGGCTTGCAAAGGAATCGATATCGCTTGCCGTCGCTACCCCAGATCACAAGCTTGCGTGGCCTTGCGACGGATGCCATGAGCTCGATCGTGTCGTCGAATGAGGAGAATGTGATGAGGTTGTCCAGGAAAGGCTTGTGCGAGAGAAGATGAGCCGGATCCGTGGGCAGCGTCACCGTCATACTGTCTTGAAAGGGTATGATGATGTCGCACGGAACAAGCTTGCGGAGAGCCGGAAAATGCTGCTTGATGCTGAAGGGATCGTAGGTATCCGTCGGACGAGCCGAAATGTCGAGGAAGCAGCGCACAAGGGCATCCAGCGCGGAGATAGTATGCTTGAGGGTAGCAGAATGGGAAGGGCTGACGCCTCTAGTCTGTGCGCGCGCCAAGATGCTTGCACAGCGCTCCTTGCGGCTCTTGACCTCCGAATGCCAAATACCGATCATGGACCAGACAGCCTGCTGTGGGTGCTGCTGAACGACCTTCTCGACGATGAAGACCAACAAGCTGCAGACGGCAGCATTGTCGTGCCAGAGTCGCGACGCCAGCTGCGGGAGGACAGCCAGCCACTAAATCCCGATGACGGGTCAGCTCGGTAGTAGCGTGGCGGGGGGGAGGTCCTGACGCACCATATATGCAGGCAGCTTCTCGAATGCTCTTCGTATGTGCTGTGAGATCTTGTCAAAGGTCTTCCTCCCTTCTTTCACGGCGGGCTCCCCCTGAGGCACTGGCGGCAGGACTATGCCGCTGGCGCGTCGCCTGTGTGTCCCCGCGCTTCAGTCACGATCTAGAGGACGTGTGCACGCGAGCCGAGCGCACTCACTTGCTCGTGCTAGTCGACTCCACGTTGTTGCCTTTGATGGGGTCATACCTCTTGAACTCTTCCTTGTCTGCAAAGTCGAGCCATATGGTGATGAGTCGCGGTAGCGCTTGGTACAGGAACTTTGTACCAAAGCGGAGCGCTTTCGAGAAGTTGTGCACTGCTAGGTCCATGTTGGCGAGAAGGGTGGTCCTGTCAAAAGAGACGCGCTCCGGTCAGTACGGTGGCAGTCACAGCCTGAAAGCCGTGAACACTGACTGCCGCTGCCATGCAGTCGTGTTTGGCACAAGATCCGCCTTGAAATGGAGGCCGCTTGTGAGCATATCGTCCGCATATTGGCCAAAGCGATAGTACGCTGCCTCCCATCTGATGTCATAGAGTACGCGCGCAGCATCAGCTCTCAATGTGCGATCAGGGAGACACCGGTCAAGGCACGCACGTGCTATCGAGACTGATGGCGCGCTTGTAGCGAGCATTGATATCTTGCAAATCAAATCTGCCTGTCTCTTGCATCCAGCGAGCGCTGCGCAAAGTAGCCTGGGAGTGAACGCTTTAGACGCAGCTCCCGCTGCAGTACGAGAGCGTGCATTGCTCACCTTTGCGACCTGCTTTGTCACCTGGGGATCAAAGTCTAGCTTCTTGGTAGCATCGAAGACTCCGAGGCTGTTCAAGCCTTGCTCCATCTCCAGCAGGGCGCGATACACTTGGCCATTGGCCTTGTAGAGCTTGGCCGACTGGACAAAGGTGAAGTCCGCAAGGAGCTGGTTCGCCTGAAGAATGGCACTGTACGCCGTCTGCAGATGTTCTGCTTTGAGCGCGATCTTCGACGTGGACAGCCAAAGGGGACCAATGCTTGGCTCGTGCACTCCGGTCCTGCAAGATGAGGCCTCAGCGGCGATTCTGAGGCCGAAGCTCGCATGGCGGGCCAAGCAGACTCACCCTATCCGATAGGCGTTCCTTCGCATGTTCAGGATGGACTCTCGCGTGTGAAAGTCCGGTGAAGTCGTTTCTAGCCGGGAAGCAAAGCTGGCAATCTCGGTCCTCGATTGATTCCGAGAGGTACCAGTTCCTACTTCAGCGCCGAGCAGGATGTCAAGCTCGTGCAATATATGCAGGTTGACGATGCCCTGGTAGAACCGATGGTAGGAATCCTTGCTTGCTGTCGTAATGATGCTACCGAGATGCTCGGCTGCCTGGCTTCGGGTCGCTTCAATGTCTTCCTGCGTCTTGTAGGCCAGCACTAAGCGCCCGAAAGCCGATTCTGCACACTCGACGCCTGGTCTGCCCGTCGCCTCTGCCAGCCCGGTGAGATCTCCGGCGATCAGAGCGCTCTCGATCTCGTAAGGTGCCAGCAGTCCGTGCCAGTCCTCGTGCCGAGCTTGCAGGCCGATGATATGCGTGCGCATCGAGTCTGCGAGCAGCAGGCACAATGTTAGACGTCGCACATGCTTCCAACTTTCGGTAGCTTGCCAGGGCACGTACCGTAGTGACCAAGATTTCGCAGGCATCGAAGGAGACCCAAGTGCGAGCCTGGCTCTTCCGGGTGCAGCTGTAGCTGGACCTCCCAGCAGCTCTGTGCCGAAGTCCATCGGCCTGTCATTTCATGCTCCCTGATCTGGTGTTGGATACTCGGCGAGATGATCGAAGTCGAGATGCCTTCCATGCCATCCGGCTCGTTCAGCTCTGCATAGATGTTGTGCATTCGCTCATAATATGGCTGGAGCCGACTGGCATCTTTGCCGCCCTGGATGTCGTAGAGGATCTTCTCGTAGTTCAACAAAGCTCGCGCGTAGCTCTTCGAATTGAAAGCCGCGTGTGCGACAGAGTCTTGCGGTAGACCCCTAAACATGGCTTCCACCCGCTTGATGGCGAGAAGAGCGAGTTCTGCCTCGCTGGATCTCTCCCTGCGTCGAAACTTCTTGCTGATGTAAAGACGTCTCGCGGTGACCCAAATGTTAAGATGATCCATGAGCTCGAAGACCGCCTGTTCGCGTCACAGCGTGTCAGCCTTTCGTAGACCGTTTGCGCAAGGTGTCGATCGCGACTCACCTGAGCGCACAGAGACCTCGATTCTTTGCTCATCGGGATTCTCTCATTCGGCGTGATCTGATCTTGCAGTACCACCTCTACTTCGGCTCGGATCCTCGCGGCGTGATTTGTATTGCCCTCTCCAACCGTCACGAAGACGAGGTAGGGCAAGACGAAATACGCTACTGTGAGGTCGTGGCCTCGTCGGACGGTCGCTTGTAGAGGTCCAAAGAGCACGTCAGGGCCAAAGGGAGACCGCATCGCCGAGTGACCCTGGACCAATTGACCGATTAAATCTGACGTCCACGCCTGTAGCCATTCGCGGTAGGACGCCTTGTGTAGATAGAGTGGGTACTGATGCTTCTCGTTCTCTACGATCTGGAGATCGATCTGTGCTGATAAGAGAGGCTCGACCACCTCCTGGACCTCCTTTGAGGCCGCTTTCCACCGTTCTCGCACAGTGGGGAGGACACCGGCCTTGAAGCCGCCTGCAGCGCGCAAGCCGTCATCGAACCCGCAGACCTTCGCTAAGCCCTTAATAGCGAGAAAGAGGGCGTTTTGCTGTGTCGGCTCGTTCGTCGAGCGCACAACCTTTACTAGGACCTTCTCGACAAGGTACCAGGCGAAAGCCCTACACTCCTCCTCGTCTTTGAGATCGTGCTTGAGCTGGAAGGCGGTTGCTTCCGAAGGCAGAACGAGCCGATCGGGATCTAGTGCACCGAGGATACCGAGGCATCGAAGCGCAAGACCTCGAGCTGGCGTCTTTGCATCGGCAGAACGGATCGCGGTACTGAGAAGCCCATGCACCAAAGTGCCAAGACAGGGATGGAATGCATTGCCTGAAGCGAGCTTGTGTATCCCATTGGCTTCCTGCTGGATGAAGGACGATAGCTCCTGCAGGGATTGCAGGAGGACCGTCTCGTTGACTGTATCAAGTCTTCGGATGAAGCCGTCGAGACGGCCTGTGAGAGTTTGCTGCTGCTTCATTGCACCTAGCGCCATCTCGAGTTCTCGCAGGTCGGGTATGCTGCCGAGATTGGCGATGCCCTGAACGGCGGGTCCAATGCGATTACGGTTGTCGATGATAAAGTACTTCAGGATGTCCTTGATGATTACTCGATCTTTTTCTTCGAGGAAAGACCAGCTCTGCACGAACGTTGCCGTGGTCTGGGCGAGAAGAGGGCACGCGTCCTCACAGACTAGGGTGGTGAGCAACTCGCGCCATAGTAGCAGGCTCTGGTAGCGAAGTGCAGGATCGGCGAACGAGCTTTGTATCGCGGACATGATCTGCCATATAAATACTCGGCATCAGCCTGCACCGA
This sequence comes from Symmetrospora coprosmae, assembly GCA_008802785.1. Taxonomy (NCBI): domain Eukaryota; kingdom Fungi; phylum Basidiomycota; class Cystobasidiomycetes; family Symmetrosporaceae; genus Symmetrospora; species Symmetrospora coprosmae. Next base: position 62,612 of record VUYT01000011.1, on the reverse strand, counting down.
CGTTCATGCCGCAATGTCAAACATACCTGCGGAGCCGCGCTGTTGATAGGAGCGCCTACTTGCCCAACAAAGGCGGTCAATCCTCGCAGGATGCCAACGCGATCTGCAGTGGTCTTTCTCCCGTCCATACCACGCAGCAAGTCTCCCGCTCGTCCAGCCACGGCCAAGACTGTGGCCGACCTGGCGATCTGCGATTGCCATACCTCTTTCGGATCCGTCACGCAGCAGATACGTTCGATGATGCCTTGAAGCTGTTTGAAGATGCAATCAGCCTGGACTCCTCGCGTGTCGACCATTACTGCGCTTACCGTGGCGATGCCTTCGGGCGAGGGCTCGATGCACATCAAGACCTCCAGCAGCAGCCTAGGTAAATTGGAGATGTAGATTTCCTGGATGCTCTGCTTGACGCCGCTTGCAACGAGGACACCACTGATGAAGCTTGTGCATTCGGCCAGTTTGGTCGGACTCGCAAAGTATAGCGGCGCGAGGATGCAGTCCGCATGAAGAACGATGGCTTGGGCTGGATGGAGACCAGTGTAGGCGGCGAGTTGATGTAGAATGTCGGCCTGCCTCCGGGAGACGGCGCTCACTAGAAAGATGCGGGACGTTTCTTGGCTGAGAAAAGCTTTCGGAGATGTCTGTATTAGACTGCAGAATGACTCGAGCAGCCCGAAAGAGACATCCGTGTGCTCTGCGAGCAGCGGACAGAGCGTCTCGAAATGCGGTGCAAACAGCCTGTAGGCCACAGTGCCTCGGAAGTCTAGGAGCGCTGAGACCTAGATGATTCCCGATTGTCAGCAGTGTCCACTGCATCACCTCCAACCATGGCGTTGACCCACTTGAGTGGTGAGCAAGCACTTCAGCTGACCGCTCTGTGCGAGTCCGAGGACGATCAAGCCGAGTGTCTTGCCAAGCAGAGCATGCTCCGTAAAGCGCGCTAGCTGGACTATTATTGCGATAACTGTTGCTTTAGCGCCGAGACTGCCTCGCAACAGGATGGTGCGGAGCTTTTCGAAGTACACCCCAACGTGACCGTTCGGATCTGGATTGGCGTTCAGATCGAGATGTGCGCGGATGAGCGCGTTGCCAGCATTGCCCGCGGCGAGGCGCACAACCTTGCTCCTGCTGCTCAGGTCGTGGAGGAGGGTCGCTGCGATATCGGATACGAACATTGGAGGCCGATTGTGGTGAGTGGCCACAGTGGCGATGGCGCTCCAGACTGCGACCCGCTCCTTTGCTATGAGACTCCGCCCGACTGGACCCAGAAGGTACCCCCGCAAAGTGTCGAAGACGTCTCCGAAGGCGGTCCTGCTCGACTTGTTGTACTGGACGGAAGTATCGCAGGGGGCACAGAGGTAAGGTTCGAGCTGTCCGGGCTGTACGGCGCTTGTACGCGTAGCGTTCGTAAGGCAGATTGCCCGGCTAAAGGCGGCCCATTGCTGCATGGTGAAGCGCTCGGTCTCTAGCTTCCGCTTGATGGCCTCCGCCCAACCCTTCTCGCGCCAGGCAGGCTCTGGCAGCTTGAAGCTATCCTGAAGCAGCGTCACAAGCTCAGAGCACTCTGTGAGCGCCATGCCGTCGATGCTGTCGTGCTTCCGCTTCCTGCTATTGCCAGCGCCCGTGCCGAGAACAGATCCGATAACGTGCCGCGCACGGTCCAGAGGCTCGCCGGAGAGCTGGCTGGCCTGCTTCCCCTTCACGGCGATAAGCACTAGACGAGGCTGCTGCTCTGTCCACACCCGAAGATCCTCCTTCACTCTCCTAGGCATCATCTCACATGCGTAGCAGCTCAGCGCCTTGCCGCTGGCATGAATGTCGGTTCCATCTGTTGACATTTGCCCGAGCTTGGCGGCTGCTAGTAAGAGACAGCATGCCTGGATGTGGGAGACTTCTGCGGTGTCGGTCTCCAAGTCCACCACCGGTTGCTTCAGCACCAGGGCCTGGACCGCCTCTTTCCCGGGACCGGCCAGCAATGCGATTGTTGCATTCGCTACGGCTCTCGCAGCAGCAGTCGGAGTATCCTTGCCGATAAGCCGTGCCAGACACGCGAAGAGCGCTTGGTGGATGGCTGCCGCGGACGTCGTAGCGTCCTGCAAGTCTAACTCCCCGGAGACATCGATGTGACCTTCGAGCAACGCAAAGATCCTGTCGATGACTCGATCGAGACTTCCGGATGGGAGCGATTGGACATCCAGCACCTGACGGCAAACGTTCAATCGCTCTGTGACGAATGGCGTGCGGTCCACCGCTCGACCTTTGCCCTTCCTATCGGTCACCAAACCCCATTCGTCCGGGCTCGCGACGATCACTTCAATGACCTCAGGAATTGCGTCCTGGATCCATGTCGTACAGCTAGCGAGGAGCTGGGCGAGGATCCGGATCAGCGAGCTCTGCAGGATTCTGGCTTCTTCGGGTGTACGCAGAGGAAGTGTGAATGGTCGTTCCTCGCCTTTCCTGTCGGGTGCAGTGAACAGGTCGGTTTGCCTGCTCTTGCCCTGTCTGAACATCCATACGGTCGCCGGAAAAGGCTTGTCGCATGCCGGGGAGTCCAGAAGGTGCGTGATACCTGTTCACGGATAGCGCATAGCAAGCGGGTCAGCTCAGTTTTGGGTCGTCACGTACACGTCCTCGGGTATAAGCTCACCTTTCGAGACGGTCAGAAGCTCCGTCACCAATTCCCGGTGCAGCTGCACACCATTCTGTTCCTGCCTGAAGAATTGCTGAGCTAGCAAGGGAACAGCCATTGCGAGCCAGTTCTCAATCTTCTGCTTGAGCAGGAGGGCCGCGCGCGTCGCGTCGGTGCTGCCAGGCCCAGAAGTCTTGCCGCCAGCCTTGCCCTTGCCGTTGGTCATGCTAGGCAGCGGGTCGGCGATGGCCAATCTGCGCAGCAGTCGAGGGAGAAGCCAGATACCCATTGGCTCTCCCAGCCGCGAGTCCTCGTCCTGCTCGTCGGTTTCGGCGCCGTTGCTCGTGGTGGCGGCAGCATTACGCGGTCGTCCGCTCAGATGCGGGCGATATGTCGCATACTCTGGATTACGCTCTAGGAAGCCGACGAGACCGTGCCATAGGGGCATGTTGTGCCCTCCATCGTCCTCCTCGAGCAGCGCCTTCATCTTGGTCGCCACTTCGAACAGCTTGACGCGCTTTCCTCCATCCAGAGCCGCGTCCTTCTCTGCGCTCTCGAGCATGGCCTCATAGAGACCGACCGTGGACGACGGCGCATTGCGTACGCCCGAGCCGCTGCGAGAAGGCGACGACGAACCATTGCCATTGTGCGCATTGTGCGTCATGATGCTGCTGCTGGTGGTGGTAGTGCTGCTGCTGCTGCTCGAAGCTGCTGCATCGCTGGCTGGCTGACGTGCTGGAACAGAGGCAACCAGGGTGCGGGGGTACCTCGTAGGCGCACTGAAGCTGACACTTTTGCAGACTGCACGGCACAAAGCACTGGGGTGAATCACGACAACATCAAGACTGTCGTATTGCGCTTCTCTGCATCTACCAGAACCCATCGGCGTCCATGTCTTTACCCTTCTTGCCCTTTCCGCCGCCGGCAGCCGCAGCTTGCCTCTGGTATGCCTCGGCGACCTGCGAGAGAGAGGTAGAATGGGGTTAGTCGACGCGTCAATTGCAGCTCGCTGCGTCTGTCAAGAGTTGTCACCCACAAACTCGGCAGAAGACGCGTCGTCCGGGTCTTTATCGTCTCGAATCCTGACAAGCGGAAAGTGGCGTCAACGACAGGCCGCTTGTATACCACAAGCGGACTTCAGACCCACCTGATGAAGCGCGGGAAGCGCAGAGAGATGCCTCGAGCTTCGATCTGTAAAACGCACGCCCAATAAGCCAGGCGCGGGAGAAGTCCAGGAGGAAAGGCGCACCAGGCCTTTGGCTGCAGCGTAGACCGGGCTGAGCGACAGATCAGCAGCGAGGACCTCCCACAGCTGCTTTGGCTCAAAGTACACGTCCGGCTTGGCCTCGCCAACGTCGTAGTAGTTCTTCTTGCTGCACTCGAGCGGGTTGAGGTACTTGTAGTGCGTCTCGAGCATCTCCTCGCTGAACCCGGTGCCAATCTTGGTGATCGCCTGGTACGTCTCGGTCTCGGGGTCGTAGCAAGCGAGGAGGAAGGCGCCGTAGACGGAGGTACGCTTTCCTCGTCCGTGGTACCCTCCGATGACGACCAGGTCGAACGAATCGCCGATACCTGCCAGGTAGTCTTTCTTGAGCTGTTGGGTTGGGCAGACCGCGGCATGTCCGTGGATCTCAGCCAGACAGTCATTGCCATTATAGTACAAGCACCGCATCCTCACCTTGAGCCAGTTCATGCTTCGCCTGCTCGGCTCGTACGTCGCGTCCTCTCCGTCGAGCATCTTGACCATGAGGCCCTCGCACGAGTCCTTGATGCTCTCGTCAAGAAAGGTCTGAATCTCCTCAACGGCGTGCGCATCACTGCTCTTGGCGAATGCGAACTGCCCTTCAACAGCCTGGAAGTGCTCTCGGAGCAGGTCTCGTCGACCGGCGAGATCCTTCTTCAACAGAGTCTGTGAAGGCCTCAATCAGCTTCCTCTGCTGCGCGCTATTTTCGGTCTTGTCGTACCGCCGGACACCCACCTCGCCGTTCACGTAGAGCAAGTCGAAGGCGAAAATGTGCACCTTGACCTTGATGTCCTCGGCTTTGACGTCTTTCCTCTTTCGCTTGCTGAGCTCCTGGAACGGCAGGATCTTCTTCTCGTCCACATCGTATGCGACCGCTTCAGCATCGAGGACGAATGATTGGGTATTCGGCTTGATGCACTACGTAGCGAAACGATATCACAGGATGAGGGTCAGGCAACGGCGCAGTGAGCTCTGGTGAATCTTAAGCCGACTCACCTTCTGCATGTGCTCGAGGAGATCCGGGTATTTGACGCTCATGTCTTCGCTGTTCCTGGAGAAGACGGCCAGCTTTCCATCGTAGTAGTGCACCTGTGCACGCTCTCCATCGTACTTGTACTCGCACGTAAACTTCTTGCCCTCGAAGCGGTCGAGGACCTCCGAGATTGCCTTGGTCGGCTTGGCGAGCATGGGTTTGAGCGGCACGCCCGGTGTGAGCTTGACTGCTTCGCGGAGCTTCTGCGGGCCACCTTCGAGAAGAGGGGGGATGACAAGGTCGTACGACGGGCACTCGGAGAAGACCTCTTTGACAATCTGGCTGCCCTCCTGCAGGTCCTTGGCGATGCGGTCTGAAGAGTGGGTCTTGCCCGAGGCTTCGTATCGGGCCGTGACAATCGCGTGCGCGAGACAGCCGAGCACGGTCTGCTCCGCCAGTCCGATGCGCAGCTTGCCCTCGAGCGAGCGAATGACAAACTTGGCTTCCTCTCCCTGGCACGCCGCGAGCAGGCCGTTGATGATGTTGATCTTCCTGTTTTGGGACTATCATGGCAAATGCCAGCAAGGTCAGTGTTGGACGTTGCGTGCTTGAGCATGACTTGGCTTCAACCCACCAGGTTGCCGGTCATCTTCGCAATCTCCGTAAGCTTGTTGAATACGCTGTTGACGGTGAGCGGCTTCGGTTTGAAGAGAGTCGCCTGAGTGGCTCGAGAGTTCATGGCGACGAGACCCAGATCGCCGACCTTCTTGTATTCCGCGTTGATGTGGTTGACATTGACACCGGTAGCCTGCGCAATGGCCTTCTTGAGCAGTCCCTCGCCGATGCCGAGCTCGAGGCCTTCGTAGTCGGGGCAGATCTGCCGGGCGGCGGCCAGACGTGGGCATATCGTCAACATTGCCTCTTCCCGCTTGCATTAGCGCAGAGACCATGCTTACCCGGTTGATGCAAAGGTAGATGACACGGAGAAGGTCCGTCGGCGTCTGCGTGATGACCGTGGTGAGGAAGGTGGTGAGGTAGGCGCCAATCTCGAGGCGCTTTGTTGTAGAGTCAATGCGCTGGAAGCACTCCGCGAGCGCGGCATAGGGCACTCTGTACGAGCCGGAAGAAGGAGGTGCATCATCAGCCGTCATGCAACCTGCCTGGCATGATCTTCACGCATCACCCACGGCTCTCCGTCTTTCCAGACCTGCGTGACCTTGCCCCATTTTCCCTTGCTGCTGCCCGCAACCTTCTTGGTGAAAATCTCTGCCATCTTGGCAGCCTGTTCGCCTTCCTCCTCGCTCTCCATCGCTGAGTCGTCGTGCTCCCCGTGGCCCTCTCCATCTACGCCCGAGACCTGCCCGGCATCTTCATCGGAGCCGACAGCCTTCTGACTGGCTTTACTGGTCGATGCACGACCCTCGTCGGACTCGTGCTCCTCCTCGATGTCCGCTTTGGCCTTGCCTTTCGTGCTACCGCTGCCATTTGACTCGGCCTTCTTGCCCTTGTCCTTGTCCTTGCCGTTGGTGCTGCTGCTCGCTGCAGCCTTCTTGGGAGGGGCAAAAATCGAGGCCACCTTCTTTGGATCGGTCGACTTTGCCTTGCTCTTCGCCTTCTCTTTGCCCTTGTCTGCGTGGGACCCACGCATGAGCTCAATGTACGCGCGTCTGCATCATTTCTCAGGATCACCCTCACCAGCCGTGGCAGTCGCCTCCTTCTTTGGCTTCTTGTCCTCGCTTGAACCCGTCTTTGCCTTCTTCTTCTCCGGCTCTGGCGACTTTGTGCTTGCCTTCTTAGTCTTGCTCGCCGATGCGACGGGTGCTTCCGTGTCCGCCTTTGCCCCGTCCTCGCCCTCCTCATCCGAGCTCGCTACGACGCGTCGCTTCTTGCCTGGCGGGGCGGACGTCGATCAGGGGGTCAGGCAAAGCCTCCGGGGACGCTCGATGCAGCGCACACGCACCATTCGCCTTGCTGCTCGTGCTCGCAGTCATCTCGACGTCGCTCGATGCGTCGACCGTGACAGGCTCCTCCTTCGACGATGCAGCCTCGCCCGACATGATGGTCGCGGCGGCGGCTGGAGTGGTGGTACTGAGTGCACGCTCCTGCTTCCTGAACAGCGAGTCGACGCGCGTCTGTCTCTGCTCCAGTGGCAGACCGAGGAACTTGTTGAGCGTCTTCTGCCTCTCTGCTGCCAGTGCTGGTGGTGGTGCTCCGGATGACGATGATGCTCTGCCCTTGCCCTTGCCCTTGCTGGTGCCGCTGCTGCTCATGCAAGCATGCAGGAGACAGCAGGACGGGACTGCTGATATCTGGCGCAGGGAATACCAGACGAGACTGCTGCTGATCGGGCTGCTCCTGCTTCTGGCGAAGAGCTGAATCGTGGTGGCTGCTGCTGCTCTGTGGTGGTGGATCGCTGGCCGGTCGGGCTGGAAGAGAGGGGCAGCAGAAACGCGTCCACGCTGGCCAGCTTTCGATAGTAGCAAGAGCATCACATATACGTGCAGGTGCAAGGTCACATACACAAGCAATGCACGCAGGAAGTGGCCCCTACTGCGCTGTTGCAGGACCGTGCACAGCGACGTGTGTCTCCGCCCGGCTTCGACTCGCCGCTTCTCGCAAGGGCGGGTCTCTACACGTCTTGCACGTCTTGCACGTCTTGCTCCAGTCGACGAGACCTGGGCTGCAGAATTCCCATCGCACAGAGTGCAGTCGCATACAATGCGGTCCCAGCTGCATCTGTGCTCTATGAAACCTCACAATGCGCCGGGCAGGCACGGACCCACTGGACGGGACGCGTCGGGAAGCACGGCGAAAGCGGAGACGTCTTGCCAGCGCCGTAATGGCACAGGCAGTGCGAGTCTCTCCCTTCCCACTGCACCCTCGGACACTCGTCTGCAAAATTACCACGTCCCAGCCGCGCATTGAGCGATGACCAACGCCCTGCAGCACCGGCTCTCCGCTCGGCCCGTGCGGACGAACGTCGCTGCGCTGGAGACAGCCCAGTCCGCGGGCGGAGCCATCCTCTACGAGTTCCTGCGTTCTGAAGACGACGAACGGGCCATCGTGCAGGAGACGCACTACATCTCCAACCCCACAGTCAAAGCCGGACTGTGAATTGCCCTTATTGACCGTCAACAACCTGACCCGCTTGACCTGACTGAACGTACTGACGTCCTTTCATAGCCACATCCATCTGAACCAGGACGAGACATTCAAAGTCCTCTCTGGCAAGCTCGGCGTCAACATTCGCGGCGTCGCGCACGTCCTCTCCGCCGAGTCGTCAGAGACGACCATCCCCGCAGGTACCCGACACACTTTCTTCCCGCACCCTAGCTCGACCGAGGACATCAAGTTCCAGTGCTGGGTCGAGCCGCAAGACGTCGAATACGGACTAGACGAAGGCTTCCTCCGCAACTTTGCTGGCTACCTGCGCGATTGCGAGGAGCAGAAAGTCGGCCCGTCTATCTTCCAATTGTAAGCTCATATAGAAGCTTCTGCCCTTTCGGTCGTAGTTGACGACGTGACTACCCGCATAGACTGCTCTTCCTTTACGATGCCGACATTATTCTCGCTCCGCCGTTCTGGGCGCCCATCTGGCTCCTCAAAGCCATGCACCACCTCTGCGGGTACTGGATCGGCGGCGGCATCTTGGGGTGGGTCAAGCACACAGATCTAATTAGGCCGTCTGTGCGTTGAGCCTCACATTGCATTGGTCACCAGGTACAGAACATCGTATCCCGAGTACACCAAGATGACTAGGAGTGGGACGGTGTCTGCTAACAAGGCAATCTGACGCTTGTCAATGCTGCTTTCGCGGCCAGCCATCTACCATGTAGCATAGTACTGTTACAATCTTAACGAGCATCCTAGCTGTGGCTTACTCTCCGCTGCGATGTTTGGCTGGCATATGGATAAGCTCGCCCGATGACGGATCGCTCAGATTCGGACAGCCATCCTCAGGCTCAGAAAAAGGGTCCGGATCGATCTATGGCACGGTGCCTCCCATCTCTTCTGCGAGCTGCAGCATGACCTCGAGCAGTGTCTTCTGCATCGGGGGCGGTAGAGTCTGGAGTGCCTCCCTCGCCCACATCCCGGATATACGCTTCCTTGGTGCAGTGCGACCCCTATCGCCCTGCCCCGCCACATCCCTCTTCCGCGCAAGTATGTCGTCGATGACAATCACGGCACGATAGTCCCTGCAGAAGCTTTCAAGCGTGTCGTCTTCGTCGTCCTCCTCGCTATCATGTTCCCAATCCCGCTCGACGTCGATTTCAAGCCTCGGCGGCGCTTCGAGCTTCTCCATCCAAGCGCTGAGCGGCTCCCAGAAGGGCCACGCCGAGACGTGCCATGTGAGGCGGAGCGAGGCGAGCGTCGGAGGCAGCGCTTCTAGGATGACGCTGCTGAGGCTCTTTCCCACCAGCGAGAAGTGGGTGAGGGAGGTGCACTTGGCGAGAGAGGCTGTGGGGAACGCTTCGGCGCTTATCTCGTTCTCGTCTTCGTCCTCTAGCTCTGGGCTCGCTTCGAGATCCCCGGCCGCGAGTACCCCTCCGACTAGGTCCAGGTCTAATTGCCGCAGCCTATCTGCACAGCCCTCGAGCAGTGCGCCGTAAGTCAACGCGTCGAAGAGGCATTCGGGCATGGATAGTCGTGTAGGTTTCGGGTCCATGACCGAGATGAGCCACGGCATCACGGGGTGTGACTGCCTCGACTGCCTCAGCTTCTCACGCGGCCTTGGATGGTGTTGCAGATCGTTCCGAACGATGAGCTCGTCGCAGGTAAAGTAACCAATGTCTGGCAGCGTTGTAGGAGCTATGGCCGCGCCACTGTCCAGGTGCAAGGTGCGCAGGCGAATCTTCTGGTCTATGACTGCGCTCAATAACGCGTCTCTCGTGGGTGATGCCATCGCATCCGTCGCCGAGATGCGAAAGGTCCGTAGATGGTTAGAGAGCGCGATGCGTGTCTGGAACCCAGCGTCGCGTCCCCACAAGGAAAAGCACAGCGTGCGAAGCTGATTGCAGCGATTGATGATGTCGCTGAGGCAGGCCCGCGCCTGCGCATCCTCGCTCCGGGCCAAGGACGGGCTGCTCCTGACATATAGCAACTTGACGAGGGGTCCCAGCCAGTGGCAGGTGCTGAAGCGCTCAACCCACTCTGTGGCACGGTGACTGTCCACGAGGATGGAGTGATACAAGATACGCCTGCCAAAGCCGCGGAGGCGTGCACAGATCCGGACGAAAGGCGCCTGCAGCATTTGGGAGTAAGCCCGGGCGCCTGGCGGGACGATGATGGCGAGCACGGCCGTCTTACAAGCATGTCTGCGTACTCTTCAGTCGGGCCGCTAGCCTGCAGTAGCTGTACATCGTCATCGCTGCTGTATCCCGTGCAGTGCGCAGCGTCCTGGCGAATAAGCTCGAACACGCGCTCGAGGAGCTCGTCGGGGAGCGTGAGGAGGGTGGCCATGGGTGTGATACTATTGACGCAGCAATATCTCTGTTTACTCAATCTGCAACCTGCAGTGAAGCGGAGAAGAGCATAAGGAAGCCGATTGACGCAGTCCCTTGCGCACACGTGCTTCGGTCGCAGGTGGAGACCTCGCCCCTCGCCTCTGTACCAGCCGCACGCTCAGTGGAGCAGCGACGACCAGCTCCCTCGAGCTGCATCTGCTCTTGCTCTTGCTCTTGCTGCCCGCTCCTGCATCGCCCATGCTTCCACCCGTCCACTGAATGCTCTGGAGTCTCCCGCGCTGGACCTGCTGACCTGGATGACCAGCATGACACAAAGCAACCCGGCCGCGAGTGACGGCCAACTGCCAGAGTACGCCCATATACGAGCGGACGATGAACGACAGGATCAGAGACAGGCACGCCGGCGCCTTTTCGAGCAGTATGAATGCAGCACCCGTTCGAGCGAGTCGCAGACCGTGTCGGCGGAATGCCGCGCAGAGGCACGTCGCGACTACTACAGGCAGTACGAAGTGGGCTTTCTGCGGCGTGAAGTGAGCCCGGCCGCTTGATGATGCACTGATCTGTACCTCCTTCTGCTCACCGCTCCAACAGCTGAGCACGCGCGGGCAGACGAGCGAGCACACGACCGAAGTCCCGCAGTACGACCAGGTCCAGCTACAGGATGATCCCCAGGCTCAGCGGGCAGCTCGACAGCGCTTCTTCCAGCAGTATGAGCGCGATACGCGCAATGCTGCACACAGCGACACTGCCGCAACGCGCTCAGCCGAGGCCAGACGGGAGTTCATACAACAGTCGGCTCTGGCGGATCCGACATTGTCGGAAAGCGAAGCTCGACGAGAATTCTTCCGGCAGTACGAGGTACGTGTATAAGTCATAGTCATCCAGGAACACCACTTCAACGGAAAGACCTGATTATATCGATGGCCTCAGCTCAACACGCGAGGGCAGTCCAGCATTCAACGCCCAGTCAACGAGGTCCCGAATTACGGCCGGGTACAAGCAGAGGATCAGAGTGAAGCGCAAAAGAGTGCACGACGCCGCCTTTTCCAGCAATACGAGCGCGGAGTGAGGGGCACGTCGAGTATTCCGGATCCCGACGCCGTGAACCGGGTGCCCGACTACGAGCAGATGGAAGCTGAAGAACGGCGTGAGGCCGAGAGAGCAGCTCGCCGGAGAATGTTTGAAGGGTACGAAGAGAACGTGCGAGGAGCGTCAGCGAGTAGGGAAGCCAGGCTCGGCCCGCAAGTCCCGGACCACCAAACCTCGGAACAGAAGCAGGCCGACAGAGAGCGGAGACAGTCCCTCTTCGACAACTATCAGGCATGTCTTTCCGCATCTTGCCTTCTCTGCAGCCTCTGACTGATCGGACCAAACCACCCCCGTTCTCGCGTGCAGGCCAATACCGCCGATGAAGGTCTCGAGAATCGGGTCGGCAATCGAGTCTCGGGACAGCTCGACAGAGTTGGAAGCGCCGTATCTGGGCAGATGTCCAGGCTGGCGCCGCTAGCTCCAAGCAAGTGCGTCTGGCTTGTCTGCCCGGTTATCCGGGCAGGAAAACGTCTATGGCTGACTGCTGGCCTCCTGCCGCAGCCTCAAGAACAAGATCGTCAGCCAGCTCAACAAACCTCGCTGAGGGGGAGCCGAAGCTCCTCCAGTCTCGTCAAGCTGTCACATAACTGCCCAAATTCGTGTCCACGCCAAAGTGGCAAATAGAAGGGCTATCTCCGCCTCGGAGCCCCCGGCTCACCAGGCTCCGAGCCTTCCGGGACCGTGTTCAGCCTCCATCCGTGCCATCTCGACGACTTCACCGTGTTCATAGCCTCGCCGGCCAGTGTAGCCAACAAGCTCATAACCCACAAAGGCCATCCGCCACACGCCGGATCCCAGGCACCTAGCACCAAAGCAACATACAGCGATGGGATTCGGTCCCGCTGCTCGGATGCTCCTCCCGTACCTCAACTTTGGGGTCGCCGTCTCCGCGCTCAGCTTCCAGCTGTTCGTCCTCGAGCCGTGGCACCACGACCTAGACAGGGAGTTCAAGATACTCAAGCAGGAGCATAAGGAGACGCTCGCCATGTACCACGACATCAAACTGAGGAGGCTCGAGGAGCTGGAGAAGAGGATCATTGGCGTGGAAGCCGATGCAGGCAGTGCTCGGACTCGCGGCTCGGCTGCTGGAGTCCGCACGTGAGGCCGCTAGATCCGTCCCGACGACAGCATCGCGACACCGTGAGTGGTAAGAGGCGCTCCGCTATGCTAGGACACCTCCGAACTGACGAGCCTGCTGATTCGCGACCATCAGCGCAGGCCCTCGTCGCTCGGATGACACATGCTCTCACGTGAAAGACCGCCACCGGTGAAGAACACGACCGCCGGTCATGTTCGGGTCGCCTTCGTGTATAGAGGCATTGCAGTGCGCTTACCGACGTGATGCTGTGTCGCCGTAGTCAGTCATCGTGTTACCCTGTGATGGCTGCTGCTCACCCACCCTTGCTTGCCGGGTCCAAGCTTTGTACCGTACGCCTCTCTCGCTCCTCCCAGCTCTTTCATCCAACATGTCACGTCAACTCGCTCCGGCTGTCCATGCGGCAAGCGCGTCCACATCCGTACCATTGCCTTCTAACGGCGTCGTTGCCTCGAACGGTGCGGCCGATGCCTCTGTCGTCGCTGCGGACAGGCAAGGAGCCACCGTCGCCCTGGGCGGCACCACGGGCGCAGCAGGAGAAGCTGGGGCTGCAGCGATACAGAGGAACGGCGAAGGAGGCCAGAACCCAATCACAGAGGAGGAGGTAAGCTATGCGATGGCCTGTTTGCTCCGAAGGGGTGGCCTGTTGCCCGGAGAAGCTGACACGCCTCTTGTTTCCCCGAGGTCGTCGGCTATCGAGAGCAAGACCGCTTCCTCCCCATCAACAACATCCAGCGGTGCGTAGCGGCTCGAGAATGCTGCGGGACAGTTCAAGAAGTCAATCCTGACGAATGAATGATGCTGTTGTCCATCTGCCTTTCGTCATCACCCCTGCGTCCACGTGCATCTTCGCTTTCCAGCCTCATGAAGCGCGCTCTGCCAGACACGTCGAAGATCTCGAAGGATGCCAAGGGTGTGCCTTTTCAGCCTTCTTACACACTGGCGACGAGCATGACCTGATCTTTGCCCATCTGTCGCCCGCCAGAATGCATTCAAGAAGCCACGTCGGAATTTATAAGCTTCATCACGTCCGAAGCCGCAGATCGCGCCACGAATGAGAAGCGAAAGACCATTACGGGCGACGACATTCTCTACGCGCTCAAGACGCTCGGCTTCGATGAGATGTCGGAAGTGCTCCTCATCTACCTTGCAAAATACCGGGAGGTGAGCGGATTTGCCCTTGGCAGCTCAGGCAAGGTGACGTTGTCTGACCCATGTGACAAACGTCGACTTGCACCCCACAGCTGCAAAACAAGGAGCCAGCACGTAAGCGACAGCGCAAGCCCAGTAAGAAGGAGGAAGAGGTGCTCGCTGCTGCAGCCGCTGCAGCCTCTGCCAGTATGCCTGGTGCGGTCCCACAGTCTCACAACGGCAATCACAATGGCGTCTATCACGGCGCAGAAGACAGTACAGAGTCGACGGATATCGAAGTGACCTCTGCTGGAACATTGTCGCAGAACTAGCCGTGAAAGGGCACGGCAAGCGCTCCTATCATCCGCACTCAGCGAGAAACGTGCCGGACGAGGTGGTCACCCAAGCTCAACGATGCGGCCAAGTGCTCAAAGAGCGTCCGTACTAGATGGTCATCGAGGGCAAACAAGGGCGATCCACCATCCGCAGCAGTGCCGCCTGCTTCGCCCAAAGAAGGCAAGAGCATCAAAGGGCAGCGAGCGGGCGACATTGTCAGCGCAAGGGGATATCGCAGCCCGCAACAAGGCGCATCTGCAAGCTCTCAATCTCTCGCTTGTTCGAACTCGACAGCCTTCGTCGAACCCGCCGTCACTCAGCGCCTTCCAGCATGCCTTCGCCATTTCAGAACATATCGGCACGGCCTTGGTGCGCGTCTCTCTTCGACCACGATCATAACATTCAGGGATTCGCTGAGCATATCCTGTCATTTGCAGGCATGCCAAGTCTGTTACGCGTCAGCTGGCCGAGATGCAGTACGACGCGGACCGCACGAGTGCGCACATGGCGAAAGAAGCCTGGAAGACGCAGCGTCAGAGTGCGTTATACTGGTCCCGAGTGTCAGGAGCTTGTGCTGACGCAGTATCTGAACTCAGTCATGTACAACGACGTGGCCGACTCGATGGACTCGGCAGACATGCTGAGCAGCTACGGTCCAACCAGCTGGGGCACAGAGATGTACGCGATGGGCTTGGCGAATGCGCAGATGAATATTCTCTCAGCTGCTCCGCCTTATGGTAAGCGTCTCCGACAGCTCGCGCGAGTAGCGAGGCCACGGAGGCTGACCGCCCCTTGTTCGTCCACCTGCCAGTCTCGCCTGGACCCAACTTTGCGATGCCCCGTATGGGCCAGATGAGCGGCCTATCGCCCATGCTTGGAGCAGGCTGTGGTGGCCTCATTGGCGCCGCGCCAGCCGTGCTCCCTGTGCCCGTAGCAGAGCCTGTGCCTGTGCCTGTCCAAACAGCCGCCGCGCTGCCGATGGTGGGGTACGGTGCCGGTCTCGGCGCGGTGGCGGCTCACCCTGCGGCCAGCTTGGTCAACGATATCCCTATCAGTGTCGGGTCGGTGAGTCGTGATGTGTTATCCTGGTGGTGACTAATTGCTGACCGCCCTGTCTATAGCACATACCTGGCTTCATCGTGGCCCATGTTCTCGGCCCTGCGGACTCTATGGCGTCCGCGACGGGTTTTGCAAACCTCGCCGTGCAGCGCCTTTCTGCTGTGGAGATGCTCGTAGCTCGAGCTGCGGCTTTTGGAGGCAATGGCGTCGTCAATCTGCGTCTTGTCACAGACCCTATAGGCAATGTTACTGCGACGGGAGACGCTGTGCGCCTTCTGCCGGCTATATGAGGGGCGTCTGCATGCCCGTCCAGGATGTACAGCGAGGCGGATGACTTCGCCTCCAGTGTCTAGTTTGGTTTCGAAGACCTTGCGAGGAGTTGCAGCATGCTCGCCTGTCGCCTCCTGCATCTGCACAGCTCAGTCCACACTTGACGACTGCGAGGCCTGGCCCGTGCCTGTGCAGACTATCATGTTGCGCGATGTGCCATTCGTCGTTGGTTCGGCACCAAGTACATGAGCTCTGGGAGAGAAAGTGAAGAGCTACGCCTGAGTGACAGCTTCTGTGAAGAAGCCCTGTTCAGCTTGTGCAAGAAGCTTTCAATACGCTGACAGGAGGACAAACGGAGATCCAGCGAGGAGGCCTGGTGAAGGGCGATGCCCACAGAGGAGTGTTCGGAAGAGAGAAAGAGGGACAGCGAGAACAGAGGCGAAGCGAGCACTGCAGCGTTGACGCAACGTCGGGACGCGTACGGGATCCCGAGAGGGCCGCTTGCGGAACTGCGCCGGAGCGGACCTCCGCGACTTCTTCAAGATTCGAAAAGGCCACCCAAACCTGGTTTCCAGTCTGGCCATGGCTTTTGCGCAGCCTGCGGTGAAGAAGGAAGCGCAATGTGAATTGCCGATCATCGCGATACTCTCACCCTCATCCGACTTCTGTGCTCTCCGCGCGTGACAAACCTGGCGTCGTTCTTGTCATTGCCGCAGAACGCTCCTGACCGAACTGAAAAGAAGCACGGCCAGCACGCGTACGGCTGGGCAGACCGTCGCTCCATCGAACAGACAAGGCGCAGTTCAGTAGCGAACTCTCATCCGGCTTTACCCACTCAAGCACCTCCCCGTCACCCGTCATGGCTTCCGCTAATCCGCAGGCGCAGCTCGCCGCTCTCCTCAATCAGGTCAAGCAGGTACGTCGAACGCGCAACACGCTTTCCTTGTGTGCATCGACTCACTGTGCTTGTCTGCCCCTGCAGCTCGACCCAGACAGCGAGCAGTTCACGCATCTGAGGCAGCAGCAGGAGCAGCTCCGCGAGCAGCAGCGTCTCCGGCAGCACCGCATCGCACAGCTACAGCAGCAGCAGGCTCAACAGCAGCAAGGCGGGAGAGCGTACGCAAGCACTTCAGCTGCCCATCCATCTGCTGCACAGGCCCAGGAAGCGCGAGCCAGAGCCCAACTCGAACGCGACCGTGAGGAGATCATGCGATTCCGTCGGAACCGGCAGGCGTCGGCCCCGGCTATGCAGCGGTCCGCCACAGCTCCACCCTCAGCTGAGAGTAAGACGAACCAGAAGCCGCCTAGCAAGCTCAACCAGATGCTAGGCACCTTCCTGTCCGGACTCGACGTCCGCGCAAAGACGTGGGAAGCAAAATCGGACGAGCTGGTCGAGCTCGAGCGGGCACGAGAGGCGCTCGTGCGCAAGCAGAACAAGGACATTGAGGACCTCAAGAAGCTCGATGCGCTCGCAAGGGATATCAAGGCGAAAGGTGGCAAGGACGCAGACCTTGTCGCCCTGCTGCAAGCGAGCATTGACAGCAAGACAAGCGCAGAGGAGCTCAAGAAGAGGCTCGAGCTCCTGCGAGCTGGCAAATCGCTTGAAGATGCGAAAAAGGACGAACTCACACTTGCCGAGCAGGAAAAGTTGGCTAGGATAGAGTACGAGCACATGCGGCTAACTGTGCTGAAGCTGGTGGGTGCCGACTAGCGTCAAACCATCATGGATGCGATCTTACGTCTGCCCATTGCCTTCTGCAGCAACTTGCACAACGAGAAGAGACTCGGAAGGAAGTTGCCGCGATGGAACAGAAGCTGAAGGATCTCGGTCTGCAAGCCAAAATTGTGCCGAATGTAAGGCAACTCCGATGTCCCTTCGGACGCTGTCGCTCGGCTGACTCCGATGAGTATCTTTCCCATGTCCAGACCCCTCCGGACGACCCGTATGGGCATCTCGGCTCCGGAGAACCAGATTATGGTCTGTTTCATGCGGATGACGGGCTCTTCGGCGAGGACGACTACGGTTACGGTGGGGGCCATGGAGGAGGAGATGGAGACTACGCCCACAGGCTCGCAAAGCAGCGCGAGTTGCAGAGGTTGCAGCAGTACCAGCAGCAGGTCAGACTCCAGGAGCAGCAATTCGGGCATCCTGGTCTGCACGGCCGATCCGCGACCCTGGATGGGCGATCTCGGAGATCACAGGAGCCGCTGTACGAGTAAGCAGACCTCTCCTGCAGAGCAGAAGAGCGAATACTGCCTGAGCAGGGAGCAGCTTGCTGATCGACAGATATTGTGCTCATTCGCATCGCGTGTGGGACAGCCAGGCCCTATTCGGCGAGGCTGATGACGCACTCTTCAGAGATTACGGGCAACACAGGCAGGCGAGTCTAGGGGGGCGACGGCACCAGCATGAGGATCCCTTGTTTGGCATGAGCGAGGCTCAAGCACAAGCCTACCGCCGACGCAATGCGACGCATCCCGCGGAGGCACATCAACAGCTTGACCCGCGCCGCACCCAGTCTCTCCGACGCACGCAAACTGCAGGCGATCTAGGCGAGCAGCAGTATCATCTCTACCAGCAGCAACTGGCGACAGGCAAATTCCGACTGCCTTCGAATGATCCGCGCCTTGACCCTAGCCACGCTTTCTACGATCATGCTCTGGCCAGAGCGTATCGCGAGCATGAAGAGCACGAACGGCAGTCTGTCCTGCTCGTCAGGCGGGAGGAGAAGGAGAAGATCCGAGCCAAGGAATTGGCCAAGCAGCAAGCGCTTGAACAGCGTGATCATGAGCTCGCACAGATGCAGCGCTACCTTGAGGGGCAGAAGCGCAAGGCAGACGAGCACGCTGCACGCAAGAATCAGACAGCGCATGAGAAGGAGAAGATCATGCGCGAACTAGCCGAGGTTGACCGCCTGGAGAAGATTGTGGCGCGAGAGGAGGAGCTCAACAGGCTGGAAAACATGCTTCGGGAGCATCCGCAGGCTGCTATCCAGGGTTTGGACATGAGCCGCCTCAAGGATGACCCTCGCTTGCTCGATGAAGCTTTGC
This sequence comes from Symmetrospora coprosmae, assembly GCA_008802785.1. Lineage (NCBI taxonomy): Eukaryota > Fungi > Basidiomycota > Cystobasidiomycetes > Symmetrosporaceae > Symmetrospora > Symmetrospora coprosmae. Next base: position 44,272 of record VUYT01000011.1, on the reverse strand, counting down.
GGACCGTCGAGGAGAACATCCGGAGGGGCATATCGCCGTTCGCCAGGAAGGCACAGGATCAGCAGCGTGCCTATCAGCGACCGCCCGAACTCGATGAGGCGACCCGCGCCATCATGGAAGACTTCCTTCGTGCCGAGTACGCCACTCAGCAGCACTACCTCGCCCACCTGCAGAACGAAGAGACGCGGCGGCACTTCCTGCGGAGTACGCTAGCAATGGCTCCTCAAGAGGTCGCGTACGGGCTGTACGAGCGTTTCGGCGCCGAGCCTGCTTACGGCATGGAACCTCCCGCTGGCTACGAGGCAGCACGAGCGCATGCGATGCACCATCGAACACACCCCTACGGCCAGGTGCCAGACATCGTCATCGATAAGGTCCATTCTCCGCCCCAAAACCAGGACACTGGGCCGCATATCACCGAACGCTACGTGGACGACGACTCCTCCGCCCAGATGCAGCAGCAACTCCAACAGAACATCAACGCAGGCGGCAACGGCAAAGAGAAAGGGAAAGGGAAAGGGAAAGGGAAAGGAAAGGGCAAGCAAGGCAAAGGCGGAAATGGGAAGGCGACGTCATCGTCATCAAGCGGTAGCGGGAGCAGCGGTAGCAACCAGCCAACGGTGGTCATCGTCAATAATAACGTCCCCGCTGCTGGCGAAGTTCCAACGCGCTACCCGTCTCCTGACGCGGAGATGCTGCCATCTGTCCCCATCTCACCGTTCCCGCGCACCTCGGCAGGCCATCCTTCGGGTTTGGCAGTGGCTTCAATGGATGCTGAGCAGGCTGCTCTTGAACAGGAGAAGCGCGACATTGAGGCGCTGGAAGCTCGAATTGCGGCCGAAGAGTCTGCTCAGCGAGAGATTGCCGAGGCTCGAGCGAATGAGCACTGGCAGCAGATGGCGGAGCGTGAGGGACAGGAAGCGCAGGAGGCTGCGGAGTATGAGCAGATGGTTCAGAGAGAAGCAGCCGAAGCCGATGAATCAGAGCGGTATCAGCAGATGGCACCCCATGAAGCGGCGGAGGCAGAGGCGCAAGCTCAGGCACAAGCTTCCGCACGTATGGACTCGGAGGCAACAGCACGGGAGCTCGAAGCGCGTCGATCGCCCATTCCTTCACCGCCCGCCCCTTTCAACGCTAGTTCCCTCCCTCGAGAGCGTGTAGCGTCACCAGCGGGATTGTGGACCATACCACCCGCTGATCCCATGCCGATGCCTGACGTTGGCGATCCCACCGAGCAGCCAGGCGTCGATGACACTTGGGGTCGCACACCTTCACCGAAAGAGGCACAGCCTGCAGCCGACAACGATGGTTGGGGCACGCCCGTCCTCCCGCCTGCCGACTTGGCAGTCGCCGCCAGTCCGGCTCGGGCTGCGACTGCCAGCGAGCACACCGCGCCTGCCATGTCCATGCGTGCACCGCCGAGCGAGACTGCCGACACTCCGCGAGCGGCAAGTGAGAAAGCCGCCAGCCCGGCGGCACCTAATGACGAAGTTGCCAGTCCTCGCGCACTGAGCGAGAAGTTGGCCAGTCCCCGTGCGCCAAGTGAGAAGGTGGCCAGTCCAAAGGTAGCGAGCGTGAAGAGCACACCGCGGACGCCAAAAGCGCCCACTCCCGTCGTCCCGAGCCCAAAGACCGCTACAGCTGTCGGATCGCCTGCTGCGGTCGCGTCGTCGCCAACCACAAAGGCTGCCAGCGTCAGAAGCAAGGACGCGGAAGCGACACCCAAGAAAGCCTCGCCGGTAGTTAGTGCTCGGGTGCCGAGCGAGAAGGCTCTGTCGCCGAAAGCAACCCCTGATGAATTAGCTGCCGCCTCAGTAGCTGCGAAAAGCCCTTCACAGAAGACCCCTAGCAAAGTGACCTCGCCTGTCGTGACTCGGCCTCCTTCCATGGGCGCGCCCAGCAAGGCGGCCACGCCCAGGTCCAAGGCAGTAAGTGTGGCTAGTCCCATACCATCTGCCAAGGCCAAAAGTCCCGCACCCGCACCTGCATCTGCATGGGGATCCCCGGCACCTTCAGCGAGGGCAACGGCAGCCGCTCCTGGATCTACTTGGGGCAGCCCAGCAGCTAGGTCAACCACCTCAGCGCGGACAGTTGGCGAAAATGCAAAGCCTGCAACAAACTCTTGGGGCGCGGCTAGTCCAGCCCAGGGACCTGCCTCGCCTGTACGAAGCGGAGCGTGGTCGGTCGCCTCGAAAGTGGGCTCGCCAGCGGGTTCGAGTAAGAGCGAAGCGGCAGCAGATGACGGCTGGGGTGCTGCAGCGGCACAAGGTGATTCCTGGGGCGCTTCGCCCGCTCAAGGCGAGGCAGGTGCCGGTCAATATCAAGACGACAGCTGGGGCGCCCCTCAAACTCCAGCCGCTTCGGTCAAAGGTGTGACATCGCCCGCTTTCGGTCTAGCCGTATCGCCGAAAGAGGGCAAAGTCGGCAGCGCTTGGGGTGCAGACTCCATTTCGGGCCGGGATGCTGCTAGCGACGGACATCAGAAGGTCGCGACCAAGGGGAGTGATCCGGTCGTCGTCAGTCTCGCCGCTGCGGCCGCCTCGCCTCGCTCCCAGCACTCTCAGCAAGCTCTTCATCAGGACGGCCCGGAAGGAGAAGAGGAAGGAGAGGAGGACGACTTTGATCCGCAGGATTTCCAGATCTATATGGCGGATGAGGCTCTGGATGAAGGAGTGGAGGTGGTCATGGACCCTCCGCCGCAAGGGTTCAGGGAAGAGTACCCTACTGCCAAACCGCAGGTGACGGAAGCCACAGTTCTGGATCACCTGGCCACTATTGCACAGTGAGTGTGCCCTCATGGCAAACGTCGTGAAGGGTCGGGGCTGACTCCCTGCTTGAACAGCGCGCACGGCTTCGATGCCATTTTTCAGTGCCAGATCGCTGTATTGGACGACAGGATATTTGTGCAGGGCTACATGGTGCACCTACGAGCCATCCCTCGAGGCCCGACTGGAGGAAAGTGGGGTGCTCCGGGCGCTGGTCAAGGTGCATCTGCCGGCGGAGCAGGGCCGTCAAAAGCGACACCGAGCAAGCAAGCTTATGTGAGGGACGCGAGCGAGGCAGGATGGGACTAGGGCTGCTCGTATGCGCATGCATGTAACGTCAAGATAGATCGCCTGGCAGTGACAGATTGACGCCCTCTGCGAAAGTCTGGAATGCTTCGGGCAGCGGATCGTGCACCGCAATGGTCTGCCTCTTGCCGGTCTTCAACCAGGTCTGCATTGCAATCGTTAGCAGCAGCGCGTCAGAAGCACTGTCAAAGCCGACTCACGAAGAACTCGATGGAGCTGCTGTGAAGGAGATGGCCTTGTAGTTGGGGACCCGCATAGCCGTACTTGAAGTCTCCGACGATGGGCGAAGCAAGCAGACGGGACGCCATCAGGCGTAGCTGGTGTTTCCTTCCAGTTTCCGGACGGAACTCCACCAGGGAGAAGCGGCGGTCGTTCTTGCTCGATGATAGAAACGTCCAGGAAGCGGTGGCTGGCTGGCTGCCAGCGACTGACACATCGCCTAGAATATACAGACCATGAGCCTGCAAATCATCCGGAGAGGAGTGCACCCGCAGCTTACGTGTATCAGCAGTATTCGAACACAGCTCAACGCCAGTCGAAGTCGTCCGCATCTTAGCGTCGAGATCTCCGTTCGTACCGTGCGGCCACCCGCCTGGACCGCTGTCGACGATAGCCAGGTACGTCTTCTTAACTTGATGCGTTTGGAATTGGGTTGCGAGCTGCTTTGCCGCGCTGGCGGTTTTGGCAAGGAGCAAGCATCCAGAAGTCCCAGCGTCCAGCCGATGGACCATCTTCAAGGGTTCACTCGTTCCAGCGGCTTTCTGGACATCTGCTCTTCGTGAGAGTACCCATTCGTCAGATACGTCCGGTCCATCAGTGAGGCAACGCGGCTGACCCCCGGCTGACCGTCTAGGAGGGTTCGCCATGCTTTGCCAGCTTCCGAGAATGGCTGGCCCTGCATGGCGACGCCCGCAGGCTTGTGCACGGCTAGGACCTTTGCATCCTGGTAGAGGACGCGAAGCGGGCGCGTTCTCATACCAGGCTGAGCGATCTCATTTGGGTGCGGATGAGGTCAAGGAAGCGAAGTGGCGCGAAAGCTCTTGCTGACGTTCGATTTCAGGAGACGTATTTTAGATACATGAGGAAAGAGTCCATCGAAGACCTAATCTAAGACTTGTATATCAACTGTAAACACTAATAAGGACTAGCTGCCGAGGGTGCTGCTAGAGTCGAGGCGCTTAGGCAGCGCTGCTGGGGAGGATGGCACCGGTGACGGCGCCAACGAGGCTGGTAGCGACCGACCCAGGGGCGGAGGTGATGCCGCTGACACCAGCACTGGCGACAGAGGCAGCACCGCTGGTTGCAGTCTCGAGAGCGCCGGAGACGGCGGACGAAGCGGTGCCGGTGATGCCCTCGACTGCGCTTAATGCGGACGATGTGGCGGACTCGACGGCGCTCGAAGCGGAGCTCGAAGCAGAGCCGACGGCGCCGGTCGAGGTCGAGGTCATGTTGCCCATGTCCATGGTTGCGTTGTTGAAGACCGAGGTGAGGCCAGTCAGGTAGACGGTGACGAGCTGGGTGAAGAGCTCAAGGCCGGCAGTCTGGTTGGTGACGCAGAAGTTGGAGAAGAGCTGGACGGACGTGGCATTGTCGGTCGAGTTCGAGTAGAGCGTGAGGACGTTGGTGTAGTTGTTGATGACGACCGAGGGCGAGACGGTGATGGGGGTCGTCAAGTTCCACTCCTGCTCCAGGAAGGTGGATGGGGTCTCTGCAGATCATAGGCGTGGTTGATCAGCAAAGCTCATCGAGCACACGCGCGAAGGAGCGCATTATAACCCACCGTTGACTCGGGTGAGGACCTCGGAGACTGAGAGGTTGGTCTCGCCGGCAGCGAGCATCCAGCTTCGGGTAGCTCCCTCTCCATCACCCTCGGACGAGACGCCCATGATGGGAGGGGGGATGGCCGTACCCCAGTTCTCGAGGGCCGAGTAGGCCTGCTCGATGTCCACATCCGGGTAAGGAGCGACGCCGACAACGTAGGTGAGGCTTGAGCCGTCGGGGCAGCCGAAGGCGAAGGCGTCCGGGCTCGTGGCATTGGCCTCGGCTATTGAGCAAGACGATATGATCTTTCAGTAAAGGCTCTGCACGTCCCCAGCGCGATTCAACAGACTCACTGGTAGCAGTGGCAGCGGGGGCACTGCCGGTGGTTGTGGCAGCAGCGGTCACACCGGAGACTGCCGATCCGAGTGCGCTGGTGGCAGACTCGAGAGCGGTGGTGTCGGATCCGCTGGCGGTGGGGACGGCGACCGAGGTGCTGGCGGCCGTGTCGCTGACTGCGGGCGAGCCAGACACGGACGTCTCCTGTCGACGCTGGAAGGGCGACGCGAGGACGGCCGATGCGCCGAGGGCGAGGACAGAGGTGGAACGGAAGAGCATCCTGATGGGGTGTATAGAGGCTTGCTTGGTTTGTGCGAGAGAGCTAGTCAGTGGTTGAGCGTGAAGAAGGGAAGCAAGAAGGAGGAAGGGAGGAAGGAGGGAAGAGGGAGGAGAAGGGAGGATTCCCCAGACTCTGTGTACTCTAGAACTCCGCTGTCCCCCGCAATTGCAAGGGAAGGATGTCTCAATAAGGAAGGCGGAGCGTATACTCGGGATCCAGTGAGATCATCATCATCGGCCACCGACGTCAACCCACCGGGCGCCCGCGTTCGGCCAAGCACGTGCACTCTTTCACGCGTAAAGTGCCAGGCCCATGACGTCAATCAAGGAAAGGAAGGTCCGGCATCGACGGCTCGACCGTGTCGAATCCGCCCAGGCTTCACGATATGCTTCTGCGGTGACTTGGTACACTGTAGACTCCTTGTACATGCTCTTTGTTCTCTCTACGGCTCTGTCTCTCCGAATCGGTGCGCTGGCTCCGGCCTGCACGCTCTGGGACACTTTCAGGCGGACCGCCGGAAGAACCCGGTCGCAGTGGAAGGCTTGGCTGCAGACGTGCCCGCTGGAAAGCTAATGAAGTTCACAGCAGCGCCTCACTGTCTATAACAACCGAACACTATTGATCCATCGTAATGTTGCACTTGTACCGGGAAGTCCCCCTGCGCACTTCCTCGCAGGCTTGCTGCATTCTGCGCCCATGTCCACCCCGCACCACACCCAATATCACAACTTGGCTGACACAGCTGCGCGCTTTGCATTGACTGATAGTGGCAGCGTCAGCGCCATCTGATTTGACACGCACAAGCAGTGTTGCTCGCTCCGCCAGTCGTGGCTTTGAGAACATGGCTGACTAGAAGCCAGTTCGGCGGGTGCAGTCCACACTTCGACCGAGTTGTCGTGCCGGCCGTCCTGCGGTTGCGAGATGTCAGCACTGGAAGGAGCTGTCATCGCTTATCGCAAAGAGCTGCCCGCACCTGCATGAACTTGCCCTCGGCCCACAAGCCCACAGTCCGCATCTTCGACAGAGATGACACTTTCACCTTGAAGTCAATGGTCAGCACCATGGTCGGAAACCATGACGGACCAGCCTTTTGATCCGCAGGTAAGAGCTCGGGAAGGTTCCTGGTTGACGTGCATCATCTGTCAGTCTCTTACAGTACCCGTGTCGCTTGGTCGGTCAGCATGGTATCGTCCCACCTGAACATGTCCGCAAAGAACGCCCTGGATCGCACAAGTAAAACACGTAAGCGAAATAAGCGGCCCTGGAACCAGCGTCAGCTCGGACTCACAGCGTACTCGGCGTTATCGCATCCCTCTCGTCCGTAAGCTGCATCCACGCGGCCCACTCCGCTCCTCCACGTCCATCCGCTTGCCGTTCTGTATTGCGCCTGTTGAGCTGGTCCCACTGCTCTGACCATAGCACGCGGTCCTTGAAGCTGAACTTCTTGACGAGGCCCGTGGGCCGCACAGCACTCGGGTGCGCCTCTATCGGGACGCGCCTCGCAGCGGGCGAAGGGCGCGTCACGGTGAGCGACTCTGGCGTGGGCAGCTGCGGGCCCGGGGCGTCTGGCAGCTGCGTGAAGATCAGGTGCGTGATGATGCGCGCGCCGCCATCTTGCACGAGCTCGGCCGTCAGGTTCGAGAAGCCGCGCCCGACTTTGAGCGGACGGATGTGCACCTCGAACGGTTTCGTCAGGGCTGAGCGTAGGTAGTGGGCCGTGCAATGGCAGACGTCCGGCTGTGTTGTCCCCGCTTGCGACTGGATCGCAGCGTCCAGGATCAGGCCGAGCGCATAGCCGCCGTGAGGTACTCTGCGGGTGTTGGTGCGGTGCGCGCGTCTCAGCTGCGTCCGGGGGTCGGTCGGCTACGCAGGTTGCCGGTGTCTGGCGTACACAGGGGCGCACTCACGCGCCTATCGTCCACTCTGGATCCACTTGACCTTCGTAGACGGTCACATCCCCTCGCTTCTCCTTGAAGTGCGTAGCCAGTGCAGCCGTCAGAGGGGCCATGTTCGCAGGGGAATGAGCAGAAAACAAAGCTGCAGCCGCCCGGCGAGGGTGCGGCCGGGACGAAGTCGCAGAAAGTCACGTGTGCGCTAGGCGATGGGAGAGCCGAGTCGAGGAGACAAGCCCATGCATACGCATTGCAAGCAGAATAATGACACAACAACGAGTGTAGACTGCACGATCCACCATGTATCGCTGCCTATAGTGGCCCCTCGCGCTCAATCACCGCCGCTTGCTCCTGGCCTTGGTGTCTCTGGGCACTTTGCGGTCCCTGTTTTTGTTCTTCACATTGGCCGTGGTGAAGAAGTTGGCAGTGGCCTTCTTGTTGGTCTTCATCCGCGGTTCCTTGATGTGCCGCCGGGATTTGGGGTCGTCATCCTCCTCATCAGAATCCTGCTCTGCTGCCTGCTCCAGCTGGCGCTTCTTGGCGGAGCCAGATGCCGACGCAGACACGGTCGACGTGTCGCCGACGAGGTCCTCCCATGCGAGCTCACTTGCGCCAGCAGTGACGTCTGCGGCCTCCTCTTCCTCCTCATCTTCGTCGTTGTCGTCCTCGTCCGCCTCGGGATCGCTGAACGGCTCGTCCGGCTTGTCGAGGTCGTTCTCGACAACCTCGACCTCCTCGTCGTCCGCAGACCCAGTGATGCCGGCCCATTCAGTCTCATCAACCGCCTTGCCCTGGTCATCGCCAATGAACTTCTGGCGAGAGACGATCTGGTGCAGGGGCTGGACAACACCGGCGACCTTGCCCTCGCCGAACGCCTTGGCGTCGGAAGTCTCTGCCTGCGCGGCAGCCGCTGCAGTGACGGTATCGACCATCTCGGAGGACGCCTTGCGAAGCTCGGGCTCTGGCGGTCGGACAAAGTAGGGGATTTTGCCGCGGACTGCGTTCAGAGAGTCGGCCAAAGTCAGCAGCTGACCCGCCCGGCGGTACGAGGTGGAGATGACTTACTCCAGTCGTTCAAGACCATCTTGGCAACCGTGTCCATGTTGGCTTCTCCACCCTTGCCCAGCTTGCCCCGCTTGACGGCCAGCTGCGTGAGGAAATCTTCGGCGTTCTCCCACTTGACGATGCCATACGTCCTCGTCATGTACTCCGGACGGACCCTCTCGAGCAATGGCGGGATGGTGTCTCCAGGTGCCGACAGGTGCTCGACGCGCACGACCCCCTTGAGCACCTTTTGCGTCTCGGTGTCCTTGCTCGATGGTGGGACGATGCCCGGGCAATCGATGAGATAGATGCGCCGCATCAAGGTGATGTACTGCCAGACCTTCGTCTCTCCCGGAATCGGAGCGACGTTGCATACTTTCTTGGCTTTGATGGTGTTGATGATGCTCGACTTGCCGACGTTCGGGTAGCCGACAAAGCCAACGCTGATCTGCTTCTTGTCGCTCATAAGGTTGGAAAACTGCCGAAGGAGCTGGATCAAGGATCCTTTGCCGAACGAGTTGTTGATGGAAGCGTGGAAGGCGATGGTAGGGTGCGTCTTCGAGAGGTGCTGGACCCAACGAGCCTGTCCAACGAGAAGACCGAAGGACAGCAGTGTCAGTATTGAGGCATCGACAGCGTGTGTTCAAGATCATGAAGGGGAAGGATGAAGGGATGTATGCTTCCTAACTAAGAAGGCCAGTACGCTACCACCGGAGTGGTCCCAAAGCTCCGCGAAGGCACCACCGGAACCCCCGCCCAGCGACAAGGGAAAGAGGTACGGAGATCACTAGTCCGTCTCCGAGACCAAGGTCTCGAAGCGTTTCGTGTCCCGCAACCTGCAGCACCTAACGAAGCTGGATGAAGAAGGCGGTGCCTGTGATGCGTGCAAGCGCTTTTCTACTGGCGTTCAACTCTTTTAAAGCTGCACCAGACCCTTCTCGTCGCCGAAGCGGGAGAAGAGAAAGGCGACTATGTGATCTTCCATGAACGTAACGGTCGTTTCCGCAATTGAAAGCTCGGTGAGACCAGCTTAACCCCCTCTGGAACCCGCCCGAAGACAGGTCAGAGAGAAAGTCTGGCACCGAGCCCTTGTCTGGAGTACTAGGGAGAGAACAAGCCCTCCTGTTCGTCCGAAGCGACAATGTCGGGCAACCTGACTGTGCATGGGGCGGACGTAGAGGAGAGGCGGAACGGAGGGGATACAAAGTATTCGGGGAGAGAGAGAGAGAGCAGCCAAGACAGGAAAGGCAAACTCACAGCTGCCCAGCCAGGGATGAGGTCGACCTTGTTGAGGATGTAGATGACCTTCTTGCCGCGCTTCTCCTTTGCGAGATAATTTTCGACAGAGTGACACCGCGTGCCGATGGGGTCGCGTGCATCGAGGACGTGCAGGATGATGTCGCTCGAGTCGATGACCTTGTACAGCTCTCCCCAGATGCGCCGACTGGTTCCCGCCTGCAGGATGTAGTCGAGCGGGGCGTTGTTGGCCGACTCTTCCTCCATCATCGCCTTCTGCGCCTCGGACGGCTCGTCCTGCCCGAGATCTGTGGCGTGCACCTGGCTCGCATCTGCCTCTGCGTCGGCAGCTTCCTCGTCCTCGGGATCCTCCGCGCCGAGCATGATGGGTGGAGGCTTGCTCGTCCGAGCCAGTGCCAATCCACGCGAGGCGAGCTCTTCGAACGAGCCAACTTCGATGCGGGGCCTCTTGCGTTGTGCCTTGGGGCCGAAGGTGTTCTGGAATGGCTCGGCAGTGGTGAGATTAGGTCGGGACAGCTGTGGCGGAGGCGAAGTCAGCAGACACCCTTGGTGCGGACAGCTTGGCACGAGAGTGACACACCTTTGTAGACTCCTGCAGCAGGCTCATGGGCAGCTTGTTCTGCTTGAGGACGACCGAGTAAGGGTCGGCCTGGCGGGAAGCGAGCGAGTCTCTGAAGTGCGTGAGGGCATCCTGACTGATGACGCGGGTGTTGCCTGCAATGCGATTCGGCGACACGGCAGCGGCATCAGCACACTGATGGGTGCATCTATACGCACGGATGACTGCACAGTCAACCCACCAAACCACCGCCTGTCTGGCTGGACCATCCCAGGCTGTGCGTCCCTCGACTGAAATTCTGCCGCCTCTAGAATCTTGCCATCCCGGTCCCGCGTCGCCTTGTGGCCGTTGGCGAGCATCTTGATCTTCTTGATCTTCTTGACATCGTCCTTCCTGTAGAAGTTGTTGCTGCCTTTGACATGCTGGCGGCTCTGGCCGCTACCCTTCGCCTTTCCTGCGGATCCCGACGATGACTTGCCCGCCATGGCTGCTACTGCTGCTGGCTGGACGTGAGGTGAGGTGAGGTGATGTTCTCTGCTGCTTCTGCTGCTGTGTGATGCTACAACAGGATGAGAGTGGTACAGAGACTGCCTTTGAGGGTGAGTAGCGGTGTGAACGTTGATGGAGAAGTCGGGAGGAGGAGAGAGAGGGTCGCACAGGCGCGACACGCCGAAATTTGAAGGGCGCTCAGTGGAGGGTGCGGAGGCGCGCAAGGATCAAGGCAAAGGGCAGACGGGGGCAGCTGAACTGCAAGCACACTGCACGTTTCTCATTGACACTGATGGCTACACATCCACTTCGCTGCACCTCGACATCTCACACCTCGCAGAGCGTCGTCCTCGTTTTTTGCCACCAGCGCGCTCATGCTTCCCCCTCACTCCTTCACTCCGCCTTCCTCCTCGCATCCATCGATTTGTTAGGACTTATCCTGCAGCATCTCCGGCAGCGGAATATGGATCCCCACCGCGTTGGCCGCCTTCCAGGCCGTCTCGAGAAGGAGGGCAAGCCCAGAGACCAGCCCGTAGAAGATCATGGGAACCAAGCCCATCGTAATGTTGCCAACAACGCCTCGTCGCAGAATGACGTCCTTGATCTCGGTTTCGACGACTTGCCGCGCGTACGGCGTGCGATACGGACCAACGAGCCGGTAGAAGCTGACAAATGCAGCGCCAAAGCAGTAGATGGCCAGCACCTGCAGGCCGTACTCGCGGTAGAGCTCGCTGAGCGTGGGTACAGCGCCCATTGCGTCGGCGAGGGCGTGGCTGTACGTGCTGTGATCGACGCCGTACTGAATGCGCGCCTTCTTCGCAGCCAAGAGGCGGTAGTTGCCCTCGTCCTTAGGCACGGGCACACGGTCTTGCAACAGCAAGGCCCAGAGCATGGCTTGCTCTTCGGCGATGGGTGGAATGGCGCCCTGGAACAGATGTGCGATATCAGCCTTGCTTCCGACTCGGGCGATAAGTCAATGTTCTTCAGCTCACCACTCCTGGCCGGACATGGCCGATCCAGCTCAGCGAGACATCCTTCGAGTCGACCATCTCGAGCGTATCCACCTTCTCGGGACCCTTCGGATACCCTTCTCCGAGCCATTCAAACTTCTGCGTGTACCCTGTAGCGTAGATGAGCACTTCTGGCTTGACCGTCTTCTTCTTCATGGCTTCCTCGTGGTAGCCATCCCGGCTGTCCCCGAACACGACGCTTCCGTCTGCATTGAAGCTCTCCGGGAACGGCGCAAGATCGACATGGATCGGGTTGTCGATATCCTCCTGCGGGTCCGAGTAGTGCGAGAAAATCGAGAGCCAGCGCCGGGCTGGCTTGTGCGGCTTGTTGATGTAGCATTGCGCCTTGTGCGATTTGTTGAGGCTAGCGTGTAAAGGCAATGTGTCAGCTCGGAGATGTCACAGCATGAGCATGAGGCAAGAGGCCCACAAGACGTAGGCTCGGCCAAGGCGCTCCGGCGGAAGTTGCCCGACCCTGCCGATTGTGAAAGAGCTCAATCAGCGCATGCTAAGTTGTGCTAGCTCAGTGTGTGGTCGTACCATTGGTTGCAGCCAGCCTGCGTGCCGGTAAGGAACCACAAGACCCGCTTGATGACAAAGTCTGAAACGAACCAGCGCAAATGGCTTCGCTTGACCCATGGATGCACGTATGCCGTCTCGAAGAGATTCGTGATCAATCCATCGATGGGCAGCTCGCCGTCGAACGTCGCGCCAAACATGGTGAACGAGTTGAGCACCTTGGGGAAGCTCAGGTAGCCGCCGCGGTGGCAGAGCACGACCTGGCTCGCGCCGGCTTTGCAGCTCTCGTACGCGAGATCCATCCCCGTCTCGCCGCAACCGAGTATCATGACGCGCTTTCCTGCCACTTGTGCGCGCCCGTTGTACTGGCTGCTGTGGAATGACTCGGGAACGACCTCCGCGCCCGGGAGATTGGGTACAGCAGGCGTGACGTGCAGTCCGCTGCAGATGGCGACGGCGTCGGCGTGCAGAGTGAAGGTCTCGATGCCGGCGTCTCCGTCTCCGTTATCGCTGCTGTCGCTGTTGCCCGTGTCGTTGTCGGGCTCGGCGGGAGGTGTCGAGGGTGTTGAGGTGAGATTCACGCCAGAGTCGCTGCGGCTGATAGGCGCTAGCGAAGCACCAGCTTTCCGCTGCATCGTGACTACATGCCCTCCGTCCGGATGGCGCTCGATCTTGACGACGCGCGTATTCATGCGGAAGCGGCCGGGCTGTCCGTCCCACCCCTGTCCATTATCGAGCTCAAAGTGCTCCACGTAGCGCTGTGAGCGCGATTGACGATGAGAACAAACTTGTCAGCCCGGTACAGCGCACGCCGAACGCCGTGTCAATCCGCCCGGCACCTTCAAGTAGCGACAGTAGTCCGGGAGACTGATGTGATCTCCGAACTTGCCGCGGCCAGACTTGGGCATGCGGAAGTCGCTGAACGCCGTGAGCTGCCTGGACGAGACGAGCTCTGCGTTCTCGTACCCTCTGTACCGGAACGTGCCCCCGATCTCGGCGGTCGCTTCAACGAGGATGGCCTCGAGCGGGTGCGATGGGTCGCGTCCGCTCGCCTCGAGCACCGTCTTGAGCGTGACGAGACCACCGGCGCCGGCGCCAATGACGAGCACCTTCTTGGCTGGCGCTGCGGTCATCGTGTTGGCTGCTGTGTGTGTCGAGGAAGATCGACGTGAATTGGATTCGGGGGCGTGCTGCGAGATTCGAGCGCGGCATCGAGCGAATGCAGTCAGCTTCGCGCCCAGTGAGCATAGTCGCTATGATGCACCAACGTACGCTGTCCTGACGAGGGCGGATGAGTGAGCTGTCTGAGATGCTGTTCTCAAACGTCGATGAGCACAAGGCAAGGGACCGGCGCAGCACAGGTGCCGTTCGCCACCGGGCTCAAGGACAGTGCTGCGCGAGAGCACATACACGCGACAATGGATTGCGCGACGAAGCCACAGCACTCGTTCTACGACACTGAGTTAAGTTTGCGGGTATCATATACTTTGGACATGTACGAAGGGCAAGGGCAATGCGGTGGAACAAGAAGAGATGGATGGACGAGATGCGCAAGAGACGTGTTCGATATGTGGCCGTGTATGAGACGCAGTGTTGAGCAGCTGGCGAGAGACGAGGTTTGCAAATCGTAGCGGACGTAATAGTTGCGGTGCGGAGTCGATGCAGTTGCGTGAGGTCCGTAAGACGACGAGTGAAGGCGCGTGTATGATTGGGAATGCAGAACGAGTCAGGCAATGATACAGTCTCCAGAGCTTTCCTTCTTGCCGTGCTTGGATTTGGTTGGCTTTGTCGGTTTCCCAGGTGCAGAGAGCGAGCGGCGAGAGAGGAGCAGAGAAGAACGGCTAGGAAGGGCGGCGGCCGCACTTGGCGAGTGACCGGTGAAAGGCGGCTGTTGAGGCGAGCTGGCCGGCGTGCTCGAGAAAGGCGAGACGACCGAGTCCTCTGGTATGGAAGCTGTAGCCGAGAGCGGATGGCTGTCGCTCGAGCTAGAGATGCTGCTTGCGTTGCCCTCTCGCCGTGAGATGGGCAGGCTGCTCGAGCTGGCGAATGAGGCTGGACGGGGCCGGCCCGCCAGCGGGAGTCGGAAACCTGCGTCTGGCGAGCTGGTCCGCGTGCGCAGCATGTGCAGACCACCGCCGAGGTTGGCGGCGCTGGCATTCGGGCCGGCACCGCGCCCTCGACCAGGACTGCTCTCGGGCCCCGCCTCGATTGGCGACCCTTTCGACTTGCGCAGATTGCCAATGCCAAATTTGGAGTGAAAGGCAAACTGGGATGGCGATGTGAGAGGCGAAGGCTCCATCAGCGGTACCGAGCATGCCAGCATCGGACTTGTCGCCGAATGCGGGATGTGCATCGGCGATGGCGTGGGCTGGGGACCAGGTGGGCTGGCCAGGCCAAGGAGCTGCGAGCGGAGGTCGCAGGGGACTGGAGCGAATTCCTTGCACTTTGAATGGCAGATGAGGCCACACTCTTGGCAGAGGACGGCATACTTGCGCACGTGTTGGTGGCACAGCTTGCATTCGATGGCTGCAAGTCGCGATGACACCCAGTCAGTCTGCGCACCGAGTACACGGACAGGACGATGAAACTCACGCTTGCTGAAGGTTGTCTTGACAAAGTCGTGAGCTGGTCCATTCTCGGACAGACCGATCGGAGGCGGCAAGGACGATGCGAGCGGGAAGGGCTGAGAAGGTAAGAGCGACGTCAGCTTGTTCGGCTGACGGCACGCGAGCTCGAAACCCACATATGCATTGGGCACGGAGAACGCCATGTGTTCAGGCGCGTCGACGTTCCTTCCGCCTCTAAGCAAGTCGCTCATCATGACGTCCTGATCTCCCGGTACCGGCCCCGTGCGCGGCTTGGGAAGTCGCGCTGCTAACGAGCTGGCGTCCTCACACGCGCTGGCGTTGGCGAACGAGTCTCCGGCATACGACATCTGCGGCGACGACGCATCGTCCCGCGCCATGAGGCTCGAGTTGCCAGGCGACGAGACGGACTGGTCCAGCTCGGGGACCTCGGAAGAGCTTGAAGGTTCCCGCATGAAGCTGGAACGACGGTGATACTCGCTAGAGATGCGGCGGATGAATGGAATGCTGTCCTGCGGTCGAAGCACCATCTGCGGTACGGGCGTTAGACGATGGCCCAACCTGTACGGCCAGCAGGCAACTGCCTAGTCATGTGACGTACCTTGTGCAGATGCCAGTGCTTGCGCAGCCAGGCATGCTCAAAGAGAGCATCCGCAGTCGGTCTTTGCTCCGGTTCCTTCGCGAAGCACTGCGTCAAGAAGTCCTCGAGCTCGGGCGAGCACCCCGGAGGCAAGGGCGGCATCGGATCCTCGACGATACGGTACATGCTCGTCATGGCATTGTGCTGGTGGTACGGCGGCTTGCCAGTGAGCAGCTCGACAATCGTGCAGGCAAGAGACCAGATGTCGGAAGCGAAGGTGGCACGCTCGAGCTTGATCACCTCCGGAGCCACTGTGAGCCGAAAGCGATCATGTCAGCGGACTCGGCAAGCAAAACTGGCATTCGAACGCACTCCAG
The DNA here is from genome assembly GCA_008802785.1 of Symmetrospora coprosmae. Lineage (NCBI taxonomy): Eukaryota > Fungi > Basidiomycota > Cystobasidiomycetes > Symmetrosporaceae > Symmetrospora > Symmetrospora coprosmae. Next base: position 28,512 of record VUYT01000011.1, on the reverse strand, counting down.
TTGGGCGTGCCTGTCGCATCTGCATTTTCGATGGTATTGTGGACCGCATTCAGCTGAAGCGAGACGCCAAAGTCCGACAGTTTCACATTGCCATTCTTTGTAGTGAGCAGATTGGCGGCCTTGAGGTCGCGGTGGATGACGTGCACGCTGTGCAGATAGCTGAGGCCTTCAAGGATCTTGACGACATAGCTGGCGACTAGAGCTTCAGGCAGGATGCCGAAAGCGTTCAGGGTGTGCTGAAGGGACCCATTTTCAACGTATCTGCAGGGACCGGCTTTGCGGGTCAGCCTTGCCATCGGAACAGAAAGCTGAGGAGTCGGTGACCAACTCGAGGATGATGTTGACGTAGTGTTCAGTGCGGACCAAGCCCTCGTAGGTGACGACACTCGGATGTGACAGTCGCTTAAGCAGATCGACCTCCTTTTGCAGCTGTATGATCTCCTCTTCGCTCTTGCCAGCCAGCTGGATGCGCTTGACTGCGACAACACTACCTGTGTGGATGTTCAAGGCACGATAAACCGAGCCGAACTGGCCTTTGCCGATGCACTCTCCCAGTTGCTGAGGAGGTGACGGGACGAGGTTAGCAGGCTTCGCCACGCCTTCGCGACGAGCGGACGATGCTCACATAGGTGACAGGCGCTTTGCCAGGCTCAGAGACGACTAGCTTCTGTCGTGCGCCGTCCGCCGCATATGCTTTATCTGTGCTGCGCCTGCGCAGGCCTCGCCCGGCATCCGAGCCACCCTGCTTTCGGAGTGCGGGCGGCTCAAGGCCAGCACTAGGTGGCGACATGAAGCTGTCGTGCCGCGATCGAGGCTCGGTCGGGTCGTGGCGGAGTCGACTGCCATTCAGCGGCTGATCAAATACCTCCGAGTTCCACCGCTTGTGCTGCCGCGGCCGAGCGGCAGGCTTGTCTGGTGCAGGAGAAGGTGGCTGCGGCGATGGACTGGGTGTATAGTCTCTGGCCTCAGAATCTTCCTCCAAGAAGTCCTCGGCTTCGACGCTCAAACGCGGAATATGGCTCTCCTGCGGAGGGCGAGCATGACTGCGCATGCCGGCCGCCGGGAAGGGGACGTGACTTGAGACCCCAATCGGCGAGGGTGAGACTGACTTTGCGCGGATGGGCAATTCCGAGGACAATCGCCTCCGGTACATGCGAGGAGAGGGCTGATTACCGCTCTCCCCTGAGCTCGTCGAAGCAAGCAGGACAGACGCTCTCGATCCCGTCACCAGCCGCGGCGAGGGCGCAATGACAGTAGAGAGGTCGTCAACCGAGGAATCGAGGTCCATTGACGAGCGAGCTGAATGTACCGCATTGGAGGATTTGCGCCTTTCAAGCATCGCTCTGCTGATCTTCACAGGCGTGCAGTCCCCATCCGGGGTCCGAGTACCGAGAGTGACGGGTCGATCGCTGGCTGCTCGACGAGGCGCAGGCATCTCTTCTCCTTCCTGCAAAACTGTCATGATCTCTACAGCAGACTCGCTCATCCGCCTATCGGCATTATTGCTGTAGACCGAATGCGAGGGGCTATGCCTGCTCCGGGTGGAGACTGATGAGGCACTCGAGCTCGAAGCTGTCGACGAGGCGAACGTGATGCGCCGATTCGCGGGCGCTTCTATCGCTGTGGCAGGAGGAGAGACCATTCGGGAACGTGGCGTCTGGATGATGCCTCCAATGCCTGTGACACCGAGAGCGACATTGCCTTGGTCTGGCGAGGTCGGTGAAACAGATGTCGGCCGCGATCCGGTCCTCGAGCGTATTTTGATACCACTGGAGCTACTGAGGAGACGAGAAGGCCGAGGGACGCTAGAAGCTGGGATGACCTGAGCAGGGGAAGAGGCTGGCGATGTTGCCCTAGCCGCCGGCTTGAATTGCTGCAAAGCAGGAGATACCGGCGAGGCGGCTAGCTGCGAGCTGTTCCGGCGATGCGTCGGCGAGGGCAGAGTAGGAGAGTAACTGCTGCCGGGCGTGGGCGAGGCTGGCAGCGGCGGTATGAGCGGTGATCCCATTCTGGAGAGGGGTGAGGGGAGAAGGAGGGACTCTGTTGACAGTGAAGCCTCATATGCACCGGAATGGACGTTCTGTTGCTGCCGGAGCGTGACGTATTCCGCGATGGCGCAGATTGTGTGCAAGACCCGCTCGAAGCCGTGGGATGACCCAGAGGACTGGAGCACAAAGCGTCGAAGAAGGAGTCAGCTTTGGGGCTGATCAAGCGGCGGCATCGGTACGTACCAGCTGCTCCACCTCGAAGAACTCGTGCGGCTGCAAGGGCAAGCGAGCCTTCGCTGCAGCAACGAAATTGGTGACGTTGGCTGCTTTGGCTGCTGGAAGGTCGCGTCTGTCTATGTGCCTGACAGAATGCGGTACGAGGCCGTTGATGAGGCTACAGGCGTGCACAGCATATCATCAGATTAGCTGGAGCCAGCCTTGAAAGCGGTCACGCTGTACTGTACTTACCGGCACAGCAGCACACCATCGTGCAAGGCTGTCCAGAGATCTCGCTGTTCGCTATCATCTGCTGGCCAGCGCGCAGCAGCAGACGCGCACAAGGCAACGCCCTTTCTCGTCAGAGCTTTTTCGCCGAGCTCTCTGGCAAGGAATGCTCTAGCCAGGCGCGTCGCGACGAGCGAGTTTTCTGCACTCAGGCTTCGTCGCCTAGAGGAGTAGCTTGTGCCTCGCCTTGCCCCCTTGGCCGCCGCAGTGCCTGCGGGGCTCACGGCAGAGGCAAACTGCGAGGTGGAAGCGGCGTTGGCCGACTGTACGCGTGTCCGACGAGGCGCCTTTTGCGATGCTGGACTCGATGCAGAGATGGCCGCGAGCGGCGAACGCTGCCCTGTCGCTGCCCTCTCTGCCATGCTGGGCGCATCGTTCGAGGACGTTGTCCGTCGACGGGGCAGAACTGAGGGCGGGGCCGCAGCGCGTCCGTCCAGCTCCATCTTCATCAGCGCGGGTTGCGAGATGCGAGCAGCTGCCATGGATACGTCTATGATGCCGCGATGGGTAGGCGAGGAGCGGGCGACGTGCGGGATGCGGGTGGACGAAGATCGCCTCGCAGGCGATGCGGTCGGCGATGCTGCAGTGAGCACGGCGTAGGCCTGGGCGCGCTGCTCCGAGATGGACGTGTCGACGTCGCAGCTGTCGCTCTCTCTATCCCTATCCTGTCTAGAGAGGAGCAGAGGCGAGGTCAAATGTGGGTGATCTGCCTCGTCGCTGCTTCCTCCCTCCTCCTTCTGATTCAGCTCGTTATGGACGTCCGGACGTCCCTCTGAGCGGTGCTGTGACGGCTGCAGCTGCTGCTCTTCCCCTCCAACCGCCCTCCTGTCATCCCACGTGGCTGCAAAGACTCTTCTCCCTCCACCACCACCACCAGCAGCGTGGCTTGGCTTTGGGCGAAATTGCGCGCTCGTAGAGATGGCATGAAGATCGTCGGGGTCGCTGCCGTCTTCGTTGCCCGCGACGGAGATGGTGGCGACGGCGACGGCGGCAGCGGGTGCAGCGGGAGGAGCGGCCCCACTGGCACGCCCAGACATGCTCAGCAGGAGCTGCTTGCCCGCACCAGCGGCACTGAGACGTCTCTCCCTTCCTTCCGGCGTAACCTTCTGCTTGCTCGCATTATTGCCATTGATCAGGTTGCTCCATCGTCCGGGCATCTCGGCGGCGCCCTGCGCATCCCGCCCTACTAAGCCTGCTGCAGCGGCGCCTCCTTCAGAGGCCCTTGGCAGACGTGGTGTGAGAGGGGCGCTGGCAGGGAAGGCCACGTTCACAAAGACGGGCGCGTTCAGCGAGCTGCTCCTTCGTCTAACCTTGTCCAGCGCTGGGAACGGTGCAATCAAGTGCGTTTGAAACAGCTGCACGGGAGCCGGAAATGACTCTGCAGCCATCCTTCCTGGCGCTCGCTCCTATCAAGGGGCCGTTTGCTGATTACCGAGGCCGCGTGCGCCGTTACTTGGATGTGTGCGCGTCCGGGTCGGAGCCTGACGTGTACGGAAGGACCGTTGCGCAGAGACAGGAGTGGCCGGAGCGCCGTTGCGGAAGTGGAGAAAGGAGCGAGGCTGGGTTGTCTTCGGATCGACTAGTCAGTCTACTCAATGCTGCTGATGTACTGCTCCACCCAGTGCTGCTGCTGCTACTGCTGTTGACGCTGGACCATCCATCCGACGACGGCCAAGATGCAGACCGCCAACGCGTGAGAGAGGCCTGAGCGCGCGCTGATCATCCACATGGAACGGATCAGCTGCGAGGCCCTCTCTGATCCGGAAGGCTGCATGTACCAACAGCCGTATTGACTTACCGACCCTTGGCGACCTCCGTGCGCTCTGCTGTGCTTCAAGCTGCTCGATACGACAAGGATGCTCAGTCAGTGCTGTTCAGTGCGCGAGCACGACGACGCGACTGCGTGCTCAAGCGAGCACACCGGCTCGTCCTAGCCGCGAGCACCATCCTTCCGTCAGTCGTGATTGCAATGCCTAGCTCTGAGGCAAATGCTCGGGCTCCGGCACGTCGAGGAGCTTCCGAGTCGGACGAAGCTCATGCTTTTTGCCGAAGGCGGAAGACCAGCGAAGAGCAACGACGGACCCCATCACTGTTGCACTGTGCCCGATACCGCCTTCATCGGCATTGATTACGTGGAGTCGATATGCGTTTTCGACTTCTTGAGGTGTCGAAAGCGAGGCTGCTTTTCCGCACACGTGGAGTTGGGAACCATCGCAAATGATGTCACACACACAGGACAGCAGCTCTTGGCGTGATGTTACATACACGGACTGCTCATCTAAGACGTGCTCATCTACGGACTGCTCATCTAAGGATTGCTCATCCAAACAAGAACGCTTCTCCGTGGGCTGTTCTGCTTGCCCTTCGCGTTCTCCCGTCTTCGGCGATGCCCTTCACCTGCGGCTGCCGTTCGTTGAGCTCGCTGGCGGTCTTGAGGGAGATTGGGAGGGACTGGTAGTGCTCACAGGCCTGCTCTCGGACGGTTGACGGGGACGAGAACCGGAAGCCTGCGGGGCGCCTGAGGAAGGACCCGCGCTCATTGGTTGTCTACCGCGACTCTGTGCACTCGACGACGACGACGACGACGACGACGACGGTGACCTTGACGCCATTTCAGCAAGCTCTTTAATTGCAGCGCGAGTCCCCGGAGACCAGGTCCCCCCCGGCGATGGTGAAGCTCCTGAATGACTCCCGCGATGACGTGTTCTTCCCCTCGTTTGCATAGATTGTGAGCACCCTGCATTGATTTCTGCCAGTTTTTTTACCCATTGCGTCCCGAGTGAGTCATTCGATTCGATAGAGCTTGAACGCTCTTTGCCGTTATTGTGTCGATCGCTTCCCGCAGGACTTGCTCCACCACGTCCGGGCGTAGTCCGCCTGTTTCCTGTCAGAGGGGCTTGATATAGTGGTATCGAATCAGGGCTTGAGCCTCGGGAGCTCAAATGCTGTGATAGCGGGCGGACGGGTGCAGGGATACCATGTGAAGCTCCAATTGGGTGCGGCGAGGCCATGTTTGCGCTCGATCTGGGCTGATTGGCGTGCGAAGCGTGTCCATGCCTGTGCTGCTCGGAACTCGCTGTACCTCCAGCACGGGGGCCAGTCGAGGGCGTGTTTCTAAGCTGTACACCCGCAGACGAGACTGCGGGTCCGGTCGGGGTTATCGCACCGGGGGATACCCTCACGTTTCCGGCGGGAGGCGGCCGTTCGCGAGCCCTTGAGCCCTTAGCAGCGCGAGGGGGTGTAGGCGACCTGTACAGGTCGTCGTCGGAAGTTGAGCAGGACCGACCTCGCTCTTCTGGGCTTTCGGGATCCTTTCGTGCACGTTTACCGTGATCGACCGGCGGAGAGGGCGATGCGCCAGCGCGACTTCTTCGCTTCCCGGCAGCTATGCTAGACATCTGGGCAGGACTCTTGTCTCCCGGAGCCGACCGGCCCACGGTCGAGGCAGCCTTCTCGGTAGGTGCTGGCCGTGCTTGATGTCGGATGGCTACTTGGGAGGCAATGAATGTCTTGCAAGCTTTCTCCAGGTCTGAGCGGTATGCTACCCACCGTACGCCATGAACTCTTTGAACATGCTTGTGGAAGGTGTCTGTTGAATTTGGGTTCTGGAGCATCAGCTCTCCACTCGGGCAGCGATTGATCAGCACGAGATGCTCCACACACCAATCGTGAAGGGACCACTGGTAAGGCATCAGCCGCCCAGAAGACATTGCTCAGCGTCAGAATCGTGTCATGCTGCATAGGCGGACGGTGTCGAGGGCGGCGGCTTACTTGCACCCAGAACCTCCGCGATGCGGACACGCTAGGCCTGTCTTGCCGACCGAGTTTTTGTCCAGATGCGAGTCTCTCGAGACCTTGGAAATGTAAGCCCAGGCTGCGTAGTGTTCCAGCTCGTGACGCGAGCGTGCCGCACTGCAGAAGCCAGTTAGCCGAGTCGTCAGCTGACAGATCCACACCCTTCGGAATTAGCTGAAGGCCCGCTCACGAAGGATTTGGGGCGGCGGACACATCGTCGCTGAGCGCCGCACGGTTCCGGCACGAGTACGGTCAGTCGGTATCTTCTCCTCATTCTGTCTTACGTGTTCAGCTCACCAGCCAGGGAATCGGCACTGAGAAGATGGCTAAGTCATCAGCCCCAATATCGAGATTCTCTGTCTGTCGGAGCATCTTGGACTGACCTTCAACGGTGGTTTCACGGTCTTCGCCTGACCGGTCCTGTCGGGTGCTCGCCTCGTCACGGGCGGTTTCGTCACTGCCGCCCCTTTTGCCTTGAGCCACGCTGACCAGCGTTTATACTCCTGCGTGCTCGTTTCACGGTACCTTTCTCTTACGAGTCTCCACGTCCAGGTCGAAACCTTGTGCTGTTTCAGCAAGTGTCCTGAGAAAGCTCCTGTTGAAAAAAAGTTCAGTTCGCATAGGACTTCGGCAATCACGAGTGGTAGCTTGCGTACCTAGGGTAAGTTTTGCTCTTTGATACGGAACTTGTTTCAGCTTAAGATTGTGCAGTATCGAGGCTAAGGTGCTGTACGCACTTGCACGGGCTTGCTTGATCTGTCTCCTCGCTCTTGAGCGGACAGGTGAAGGATGCTGCAAATTCTGTTTCTGCTCGGCGAGACTTTCCCAGACGGACCAGCTCGCTCTGACAATAGTCCATAGCGATGAAATGCTCTAGCTCGTGGTGCAGATTCGCACTACGGAGAAGCGGGAGACGAATATCAGCGCAAGCGCCGCGCGGTACACTGTCCGCGCATAGCCTACCGCTCTTCACCCCTGTCAGCCTCGCTAGTACCAAAGACCGTCATTTCCGAAAGTAGCGGAAGAATCTCAGGCAATCTGGTAAGACAACCGAATGCAAGACGGCGTGCCTCACCAGTTTAGGACACGGCACTGTGGTAAAAAGTTGCAGATATCAGCCATATCCTCCCGGACGGTGGATCATCCGATTCTTTTAGACGGCCGTACCTTCGGTATCCAGAGCCTATACTGCTGCGCATATTGCTTCCGAAGATTGTCATATTTGATGTCGTGACTCCTCAGGTGAGACGTGAAGGACGCTGTAAGGAGCATGGGTCCACTGTTTCAGTTGCACGCTACACAGGCAGTCACATATCGTCACATAGCGCAAGGCTTGCTGACCGAGATTGAGTGGTCTATTGTAGGCAGAACCTATCGTAAGCAGGCTATATGCACACACGACAGATGTACGGAACTTACGCAGATCCTTCCGCGGAAAACTCACAGCCCTGATGTGGACATCGAAGGCTGCCGGGCTCGACATCGGCTGGATCTACAGCTTGCCCGTTCACTTGCTCAGAATACTTCCAGGCGATGAAGTGTATGAACTCGTGTTGCTCTCTGTACGGCCTGAATGTGATGTAAGGAGACTTGCTTTAGCGGGCAAGGGTGCCGAGAAAACAGGCTATGCGAAGCTGCTCACGCTGTCTGAGCCGTTGCCGGGCTAGGCGCAAAAGGCATCTCAGCGAGACCTGGCAAAGGCTTCAACAGATGGAGATTACTCACCACCCAGGCATTCGGCACTGGAGTGGTTTGGGGGAACGTGGGGGAAGGCGCATGTCGGCACATGCAAAGCGGCACACGCGCAACGCAGGCACGCACCGGGAATGGAAGCCAAGAAGACTTTGGGTCTGTGACAGCACTGTCCCAGTGCGTATTCATCGTGTACTTGAGTTGGATGGATGGTTGGAACAATAAGATTGACGAGGGAGAGAGAGCATCTAATCGGAGAGTGGCTCTGAAGCGAGCGAGCATAGTTTAGCAGCGCTTCCAAGGTCGACACCGCCCGACGCTGCGGAGTCAACCTTTGTCAGACAACATTGCAGGGTTGTGTGGGAATTCTTTCGCCACCGGCACCGATGCGTTGGACATCCTGGCCTTGCCGGGCGCAGACACCCCGATGTCAGTGCGACGCAGAGCATCTGAGCGTCAGTCAGTAATGTGTTGAAGGTTCGCGGCTCGCACAAGCAGCTGATGTCAGTTGATGGTTGTGCATCAATCGACGAAGGCACAGGACCAGCGAAGACCAGCGAAGTTCGCCATCACTGTCGTACTCTGTTCGCTGTCGCTTCCATCGGGGTTCGTAACATGCCAGCGCCCGAGCGAGTCGGCCTGTGTCAACCGTCGACTCGTCGAAATCGAAACTCATGAGGCTGCTCATCTCCACCCGCAGAGACACAAGAGCCACCGATGATGTCAACCACGAAAGAGAGAAGCTCTTTTTCAAGGTTTTACATACACGGACATACTCATCTAAGGACTGCTCATCTAGTGATTGCTCATCTAAGGACTGTTCACTCGATCTAGGAACGCTTCTAGTGGATTGTGCTGATTACCACTTTCTCCTGTCTTTGGCGAGCACCATCACCTTCGTCCGGCTCGCGCTGAGCTCGCTGATCTCGATGTTGATGAACTGGCGGTGCCCATAGGCCTGCTCTGGGAAGGTTGAGGCGGACGAGAACCGGAAGCCTGCGAGCCGCGTGACTGAGGACCCGCGCTGGTAGGTCGATTTCCGCGACTCTGGGCTCGGGACGACGGTGACGAGCTAGAGGGCATTTTATCGAGCTCGTATAGGACGTCTCGGAATTCTTGCGCCGCTCTGCCTATCGCAGAGAGTGTCCGCGGTGAGTAGGTCCCCGCCGTCGCCGTTGTGGACGGACCGCGAGAGGCTGAACCTTGCGAGGTGACATCATCGCGGTATCGTGGTCTTCCCCTGAAGTGTGTACGTTGCAGCGGCTCCGCATCCATTGCTTCCACTCCTCGAGACCACTGCTTTGTGAGTGATTCTGTTGAATCGGTAGAGCTTGCTCGCTCTTTGCCGTTATTGTGTCGAACGCTTCCCGCAGGACTTGCTGCACCGCGTCCCGGCGTAGTTGGCTTGCTGCCAGTCGAAGAAGCTTTGTATTGCAGTAAGGAGCCGGAGTCTGACAGTCCGGATCTCGAACGCTGTGATGACGAGCGGATGGGTAAAGGAGTACCAGGGTGTAGTCCACCAGACCCCGGCGAGGGCGTATTCGCGGACTTAGGGCTTGCGGGCGAAGGCCGTCCAGCCGAGCTTGGAGATAGTCTCTGTCGTCCAGGATTCATACTACCAAGGGCAGGGGCAGGGGTCGCCGGAGACCTTGTATGCGGGGATGATCTATGACGCCCCTCCAAGTGAGTCGAAGAAGACAGGGCTGCTTCGCCAATCCCCTTGTTGTGCGCAGCAGGTGGTGTTGGTTCCCTGTACAGCTCGTCGAACTCAAGCAACGTGCCTTCCTTGGGGCTCTTGCTGCGCGCACGCTTGTCGGAAGGTGGCACCTCCGGGTGCGGACTCGAGGTAGTAGGTTCGATCTTGCGCTTCGGACCGGTACTGCCAGGATCCAACCAGGGAGAAGGGACTTGGCGATTGGGTTGGATGCTCGCTACCCATGCGTTATAACGAGGGGCTAAGTCTCCCTGAATAGTGCTCCACATGGTGTTGTGTGCTGTGTTTTTCTTTTTAGCCAAATGCTGGCCCAGACCGTTGGCTGTGAAGGCCAAATGAAATACATCACATCAGCCCCCGGGTTGTAGCTCGATTGGAAGAAGAAGGTTATTACTCTTGTAGGAGATTGGCACATTCCTGTATGAAGGCACAGGTTGGAATTCAGCCAGATCCGCATGAATCGAAGTGCCCGTGGGACTTATCAACGCACCTGCAGCCGGGGAGAGGACAGCGGACTACTTCGCTAGTCATATTCTCTTTGAGGTTCTCCTGGCTCACACCGTTGCGTATTAGCCAGTTACCCACGCAAAAGTGCTTCAGCTCATGGCCCGTCGAGAAGGGTTCTAGGCTGGCGGGAGGCAAGGGTCGCTGTTGGCATGCGCTACTTCCTGCTCGTTCATGACAGATGTCACTCACCATCCGGGGATCCGACACTGTAGACGGACAGCCTTGTCAGCCAGGTACCGAAACAGGCTGGCGGAAGCAGCAAGTATACAACCGCACTGACCTTCGTGATAGGTGCCTTTGAGACTGTCACAACAGTGCCCTGAGAAGCTGCATTAGCTTCTGCCGCGTTGACATTGATAGCGACAGGGCCGGCTGTTGAGCTCTGAGGTCGTGCCCCAAGCGGCGTCGGATGCCAATGCTGATCCAGGAACTCTTGATTTTTGCCAACGTTCATCAAGTAAGCTTGAGTTTCTTTTGCCAAAGATTTGCGGAGTGATACCCAATCGTGGCGATCCGCATGTATCAGTTTGACGTGTTCTCTGAATGCCTCTGCGAGAGGACCGACATATTCATCAATAAGGCACCGATGCAATGTGCCCTTGCGTGGTAGGAGACCTACCGAGGTTCATAGGTCCCCTGAATGACAATGACTAGTCAATTGTTTGAACCAAGATAAGGTTCAGGAATCACAGACCGCGAAGGGGACTCACTTGCAAGTATCCGGTGCGCCTGTTTCCCTTCGCCAGGGACAGGATATTCCAGCGCTATCGAAGTCTTCTGCTTTGAGCTGTTTACCGGTAACGGTCCCTAATAAGCGCCATGCTATGTAGTGGTCGGATTCGTGCGTTTGCTTAATGCTCCTAGTGAACAGGGATTTCCGCGTCAATAGTCAAACTACCCGACAGTGATTTCCAGCAGGACCTACGCTGCTCCTGTCCAAGGACTATGGATGAGTAGCTTTGTCAGTGCTGACCAGCAATGTAGGATTAGACAGAGTCGCTCTGGACAGGCCGTGCTTACCAGCCTGGTACCCGGCACTGCTGATTCGAGGGAGCCCGGTATCAGCCAATGTAGATTGCGAGTCAAGCAGACCTACTTGCTTACCTTTGGCTGTCCTTCCGGCCTTGCTCTGGGTGCCATGACTGGTATTGGGCTGGTGCAAGTGGGCGATTGGCGGGAGCAAAGAGGCGACTGCGAGACCTGTAGCGACGAACGACTAAACGTCTAGCAGTGGCTTCAGTCTACAGACACCGCCCCGACGCTGCGGAGTCAACCTTTGTCAGACAACATTGCAGGGTTGTGTAGGAATTCTTTCGCCACCGGCACCGATGCGTTGGACATCCTGGCCTTGCCGGGCGCAGACACCCGGATGTCAGTGCGACGCAGAGCATCTGAGCGTCAGTCAGCAATGTGTTGAAGGTTCGCGGCTCGCACAAGCAGCTGATGTCAGTTGATCGTTGTGCAAAATCGACCTCGGCTCGACACAGGCATAATTGGCCTGCTTGCCATGCAAAGGCTGGAGGGCAAAAGGTGCGGGGAGAGGGATGGCTCCAATGCTGTACTGACAAGGCAGCACGAGACCTGTGCTCTTGATGCGCATTTATAGCATAGCGGATATAAGCTAACCAGCGAGGCTGCCACATCGCCCGAAGGGTGGCAGAACGACCATCGCACAGAGTGTCTCTTTTCTCCCGGAGGTACGCTCAGTATTGCGAAGGGTGGCTGCCCCAGGTCGAGACGGTATTGTATCGAGCAATCTGCTCAAGTCCGTGCGGCAGCCCGGAGGCGTACTGCGTTTGCGGCACTTGCGGTATCCTACCGCCTGATGTCATGCTGGATGCCGGCACTTCGGCTTGCGTGGCTGGAACACATCGGGATGGAGCGACTTGACCCTGCTGACCGCTGGATGCAAAGGTCCGATGGGTGTTGTCATGACCAGGAGAAGACCGCCGCCTCTTGACTCCAGCCAATTGCGTCGTCAACACTTGTCCACCTGCGTGCGTTCGAGGCGGTAAATCCGACCGCACGGCGGCAACCTTGACTGCGGCCCATCTAGTGTGTTCGGATTTGCAGTTTATGAGGTGTTCGGTCCAGTTGACTGAATGCTTGGTCGTCAGATGTGTAATCAATGAGGCTGGTGGGAAAGTGACCGTCAGCCACCTGAACACACCACCTTGAGCATTGCATCCGAGAAGGAGACATTGAGGACGGACATAAGCCACGGGGATCGCTGTCAGACGAAGAAGAGGGAATATCAGCGAGTGCTGCATCCTTTGCCGGCCAGATAGCGTGAAGCCTTGGCGTACTTGCACGCCTTCCCTTTACCTTGGTAGGGACAGGTCGCTGCCGTCTCCACCTGGTACTCTTGCAAGTCAGCAAGCCCTTGCGTGTTGCGTATGCTGTTGCAGAATGTCAGGACAGCAAAGTGCGTCACTTCGTGATGATATTTCTTCGTCCAACTAGATCGACCTACGGAGATCAGCCTCTGTCAGTGATGTTGCTGCAGACCACACGCACTCAGGGTGTCCGCGCGGTTCCATGCTGTGGAGTAATCAATGGCATCACGTCAGCGGTCAACAGCCCCAGTCTAAATGAGCTCTTGGACGTGCCTCACCACTTGTCCATCCGGCACTTCAATGGCCAGCTCTGCGTCAGCCAGAGTCATCAAGCGTATGGGTACCTCCAGAGCTGCTCTCGGAATGTTACGCACTTCGAGGCCCCTCGTCTTCGGCTGTCACCGCGAGAAGGACGGGCGCACCCATTAGAGATGCCTCTAGGCCTACTCGAGGACGGTACCGCACTCACTCTGGTCATGAGCAGTGCTACTTCGTGGCTATTTGCTCGGATTGATTGTGTCAGTAAGTGGGTGAGCAGAGCAGAGCAGAGGATGTGGCCGATAGTGGTGGCCAATTGGTCAAGTTAATGGCCCATGCTCGCCTATCATCGCCTTGAGGGGCTTGAAAGGACCCTTTGTCCGGTAAGAATGGCGGTGAACATGGGAATCGGGCCACGGCGGGAGCAGATACTGGATCGCTTAGTCCACCAATCCGCACGATGATTGACAGAGAGTTGGCAAGTCCATGGAGGGTCATTACCACCTGCAACAGACTCGTCGCTGAGATCCCGGGCAGAAGATACTGTGCGGGGCCGTCGCGTATCGCCTTCGTTGAACGTATGTCACTTCACCCCTAGACATATACCGAGACGCCCCTCTCCGAAGCAGAGGACGGTACTTCCATGCAACACCGTAGCTTCTGACCCTCTTCCACCTCGATGACGGTCCCATCCACGCAAACCAGCCGCGAGAATTCATCGAGCTGCACGTCGGAGTGGTTACCCGTCAGTCAGCATATCGGCGATGTTCCACGATCTGCTCGAAGTAGGCGCACCGGCTTCCAATCATACCCGGATACGCGGAAGTACTCGACTACTTGGTCACCGGCTCCATCAACCTCCAGGTCCGCCCCCGACCCATTCGGCGATTCTGTTAGCAACAAGTGTTTGCCATCCTCGTACGCCGCCATTAGGATGTGGAACAGCCTCTTCCCCTCCTGCTCCTTGCTCAGTCCCGGCAGGCTCTTCACCAGCAAGACGTCGACCGCGTCGGCTGGGCGACCGGCGCTTGGCGAGGAGAAGGGGGCAATCCTGAACTGCGCTTCGAAGCGGTCCACCAGGGCTGAGATAAAGTAGGTGTAAATTGTGTCCTTTCCGAGGTGCAGCGCCTCTTGTGAAACTGTCTCCCACTGTCTGCTCCGGAGTGACCAGCGCTGGACGCCTTGCGTTGAATGCGGGTGCAGCGTGAGCTCTGCTGCGTACGACGACCCAATGTGGAGCTCTGCAGCTGCGCGGAAGCGGGCTGTCCCGGGGTGCTTTGCGCGCATTTCGGGCGATGAAGCCGTCTCGAGGATCTGGGCGTGCAGGGCGGTTGATGTGACGACGTGGCTGTAGTAGCGGTGGCCCGATGAAGAAGCAGAGACGGACAGCAGAGAGAGTGGGGCTGCGGATGGTGTTGCGCTCAGAGCGGCTTTGGCAGACAGGAAGCGGTCGTATGTGTCTGGATCAGCGGCCGTTGCGGGGAACAGCGAGTGGTAGAAGGCGTCGGCTGTTCCGGATGAAATGAGGACGAGGTTGACGTGGGTGGTATGGAGCTGATCATGGATGCCATTGAGCAGTTCGTGCAGTGTTCCATCACCTCCGACCACCGCAATCACTGCGCGTGCGTCATCCTTCGAGTGTGAGAGGATGGAGGTGCCCAGCTCGCCTGCGTGCCCGTCCCACTGCGTCCTGTGGACCTCGACAGACCCCGCTGATGGCTTGATGAGCTGCAGCAGCTGAGCCACATAGTCGGCAGCCTTGCCCTGACCGGCAGTCTCGTTCGATATAATGTACCAGTCCATGAAAGAGAGAGAACAGAGATGGGGGAGATGACGGTCGTCGAGGAGGGTGGTCGAATACAGCAGGCCTGTGCACGTGCCCCCTTGCCCCATCCCAGTCCAGAGCTGTACGAGATGTGCCCCTTGCGGCACTCTCCCAGCAGCAGAAGAAGAAGCAAAGGCTGCTACTGTATGCTAGAGGCCTGCCATTGTTCTAGCATAGACAGTCTCGTCTCCGTCTCGTAGCGCTGTCTGCAGCAATTGGCAGTATGTCACCGCAGCCCGTCCTGCTTGATGGAAGGATTGAGGTGCCTGGAGCGGGTACCAAGAAGCTTCGCGGACGCAACGCCGGTGCCAGACTGGCTATGTTGTAGTCTATTGCAGTCTCTCTGATGCTAGATGGTCGCTCATCTCGCTGAACACTTTCTCTCGCGAACGAGCCGCTGTGGTTCCTCTCTGGCCGTTCTCTCTGGCTGCTCTGCACCTGGCCGCCGCCTTCGCCTTCTTCGCAAATTCCGATCAGGTGCGCCGGGACTCTCTCTCTCCTCCCGACCCGTAAACCCCTCAAGACATCTTCAAGGACACCTGTGAGTGCAGAGAGAGCACCATACATATGTCGTAGATATCCTGCTGATATCTGGCCGATTTCTCCGATTATTCCTGCCCTGTCCCGGCCCGTTCAGCCTTCAACACCCTCCAAATCAATCGTGAGGGACCAGACAGCCTCCAGGACCTTCATACAACATCTCTGATACCCTATACCTATTCACAGAGCAGCAATGGCAAAGATGGGACGAGGTGAGAACAGGAGGGAATTATCGTCAAATTCTTGACTTTGCTCTTCTAGCAGAAGAGCAGCGATACAGCTGGGGGTAGGCAGCGATGGATGTCATGCTGATCCATGCCGGATTCTCCTGCAGGTGGTGGTGCGGGCATGAAGTACCGAATGACGCTGGCTCTGGTGCGTTTTGCGCAGCTTCCGCACGCCTTCTGGGCTGTCTGGCGGTCGTCCGGGCGCGTGCTGACACGCCGCCGTCTACGCATCATGCAGCCCGTCGGAGCCGTCATGAACTGCTGCGACAACTCTGGAGGAAAGAACCTGTACATCATTGCCGTCACCCGAACTGGATCGCGTCTCAACAGGCTGCCCGCGGCGTCTGCTGGCGACATGGTCCTCGCGACCGTCAAGAAGGGAAAGCCCGACCTCCGAAAGAAGGGTTAGTCGGCCTCCATTCATGCGACCAGTGCGCGAGCGCTGCGCCCAGTACTACATGCTGATTTAACGCTCGTGTCGCAAATGCAGTCCACCCCGCAATCGTCGTCCGCCAGCGCAAGGCATGGAGGCGCCGAGACGGTGTCTTCATCTACTTTGAGGACAACGCCGGTGTCATTGTCAACCCCAAGGGAGAGATGAAGGTAGCGTACCTCACTCATCCACATCAAGTGCTACCGTAGCTCTGGGATTAATTATTATGGCTTCCTCAGGGTTCCGGCATTGCAGGGCCCGTCGCAAAGGAGTGTGCAGACCTCTGGCCGCGAATTGCAGCAAACAGGTGTGTCTGTGCGGATGCTATCGCCCTAACAGGCCTTGGTGCTTTAGGGGGAGCATGAACAAGGGCTGACTATCATCCAACCTCTTGCGTTCCCGCAGCTCGTCCGTCGCCTAGACTACTCTGTTCTCCTGCGATCCGTTGTCCTTGTCCTTGTGGAATGCATGATGCAGCCTACATCCGACTCGTTACCAGCCCTTCGCGCTCATGCCGTCCGCATTGTCTTCCACAAGCTTGAACATACTGACGGAGTCACGACTCCCTCTGCCTGAAGCTGGACCACAATCAGCTGCATGTCGCGTATTGCGGTCGCGCTTTCCGTCATGCAGTCGTCTGCCAGCCAGACAGAAGCGCCTCGTGACCGCTGAGCAGGGTCAATACGAAAGCACAAGATTCTCGGACAATTGTGTTCTGCTCTGCTCTTTGCTGTGCTGCATGCGTGTTGCTGCTGTTCTCCACGCTCTCTTTCCCGGCGGGCCACCCGGTGAAAGCTCTGCGCGCGTCTGTGCTGTGCCCAGCTCTGCGCGTGCGTGCGTCCGTGGCTCTTCTCCTGTTCTCCCTATCCCGTCAAAAGGGTCCAGCCAGCAGCAGCCTACACTGCTGCCTTGTCTAGTCTCCAACAGTACAGCCACACCTCTACATTCCTTCCACCCTCTTGATCCATCCCACCCTACCTGTTCAGTCCTGTCCAGGCCACTCGAGCAGCATCCTCGAAAATTTCAGAGAGCTCTCATCCTCTAGAAGCACTGCACACAAAAACCGGTGAAGCTCTTTTGAGAGCAGAGCCTGCACATCTGCACACTCAAAGATGTCGAGCAACACCGACCCGAACCACGCGGTCGACGCGGTCCGCGAGACGGCCAGGACCTCGCTTGCAGTCTCGAGCGACGCCGCCGCTTTCCCCGCCGTCGTCTCTACACCCAGCGTCGAGCTCCCAGAGCCGTACTTTGGCCGTGTGAACGGCGACGACGCAGACGACAAGAAGCAGGTCAGCTTCGAGAACGGCGCTGCCGGCGGTGATGATGCTGCTGTCGTCGGCGCGAACGGCGAGCAGTCCACCTCGACCTCGCCTACGGTGTCGCGCTCCAGCTCGACCCGACGCCGTGGCGCCAGCCAGCAGCGAGGCCTCTCCAGCGTCGGGGCAGGCCACCTCCACGAGCCCGTCTGCTTCCCTTCAGGCGTGGACGCCGACCCGACAGCCGCCCCGAGCGCCAACAAGATGGTCCTCGAGCTCGTCGATGGGACCGCCTTCCAGGGCTTCTCGTTCGGTGCAAAGGGCAAATCCGTCTCGGGAGAATGCGTCTTCCAGACAGGTCAGTCTCTCAGTCGTAATACATCCCTCTCCCTCTCCTGGCACCTCCCCTCTTCAATGATGAACGTTCAGTTGGCACCAGTCCAACGTCGCCCTGCGGACATTGGTTCCAGGGAGGCAGTGAAGAGGCATAACCCCGGCACTGTTCTTTTACAACTTATATATACGCTATGCAGTGTCCTGAAACCGTCGACTCTCCTCACCGTCGCCCTCGCCGAGCTCTTTACCGTTGCGGGCACACGCTGACTGCTTCTCCCGCTTCACAACGTGAACAGGCATGGTCGGATACCCCGAATCGCTCAGTGAGTGCATTCATACCCTATTCAACCGCTGACCTGCCTACTGACAAGCATTACACACTCACAGCCGACCCTTCGTACGAAGGCCAGATTCTCGTCCTGACGTACCCTCTGGTCGGCTCGTACGGTGTACCCAAACGCGACCCGGAAGGCTTCAAGGGCCCGACTCTGCCTGCCTTTTTCGAATCGTCTCGTATCCACATCGCTGGACTCGTTGTTGGCTCGTACTCTGGCGCAGCCGACGACTACTCGCACTTCCTGGCCGACAGCGAGCTCGGACAGTGGCTGGCCGAGGAGGGTGTGCCGGCTATCTACGGCGTCGACACTCGAGCCATCACCAAGATGATTAGGGAGAAGGGAAGTCTGCTCTGCAAGATGCTCGCCCAGCGGGCCATCTCTACCAACGGCGAATCCGAAGCCACCCAAAGCAGCAGCAGCGGCGTCGTCAACGCTCTGCAGAATCGTGCCAGCCGTCTGCTTGATGCCGTCCGATCTTCAACCAGCTCTCATTCCACCGCCTCGCAGTGGAGGTCCGACTACGTCGACATCCCGTTCGATGACCCGAATGTCAAGAACCTCGTTGCGACTGTCAGCTTGAAGGAGCCCAAGATATACAGCCCCAAGACGTTCCCTTCGAAGCCAAGTTCGCCCAAAGAGCTGATGCACCCCACACATAATCGACCTCTGCGCATTCTCGCTGTGGACGTCGGCATGAAGTTCAATCAGATCAGATGCTTTGTCCTGCGTGGTGTCGAGCTCAAGGTAGTCCCCTGGGACTATGACTTTCTTGCACCGGGAGAGGAGCCATTCGACGGTCTTTTCATCTCGAACGGTCCTGGTGACCCCGTCACTGTCTCTGCCACCATTGACAGACTCAAGAAGGCAATGGATATGGCCAAGTTCCCCATCTTTGGTATCTGTCTCGGCCACCAGCTGCTCGGTCTCGCGTCCGGCGCCAAGACGACAAAGCTCAAGTACGGCAACCGCGGACAAAACATCCCTTGCACAAACCTCATCTCCGGTCGATGCTACATCACCTCGCAGAATCACGGCTATGCCGTTGAAGCCTCGTCGCTCCAGTCCGGCTGGAAGGAGCTGTTTGTCAACGCCAACGACGGCTCAAACGAGGGTATCTACTCGACTACTCACCCGTACTTCTCGGTTCAGTTCCACCCAGAGTCCACACCCGGTCCTCGAGACACGGAGTTCCTCTTTGACGTTTTCATCAGCAACGTGCTCGACTGTGCTAAGGCCGGCCAGCTCGTCCCCATCAAAGTTCCAGGTGGGCTCCTCGCAGACAACATTGCCGCGTACCCGCGCGTGCATGTCAAGAAGGTCCTGGTCCTCGGTTCTGGCGGTCTCTCGATCGGACAGGCGGGCGAGTTCGACTACTCCGGGTCGCAGGCGATTAAAGCGCTAAAGCAGGAAGGGATTTATACCGTGCTCATCAACCGTGCGTTCCCCTTCCGCGCTCAGAGGCGCACATGTGTATCAGAGAGAAGCGGCTTCAGAAGCTTATGCAATGCATTATTATTTCTCCTTCTCCATGTCGTCATGCGTACCGTGTCCGTGTCCGTGCCGTGTCTCATCCGTCCACTTGCCGTGTTTTCCGTCGCTCTATCCCGCTTCGCTCCGCGTTCTCGCCGCCAGCCAACATCGCTACGATCCAAACGTCAAAGGGCCTGGCCGACAAGGTCTACTTCCTGCCCGTCACACCCGAGTTCGTCCGCAAGGTCATCGAGCACGAGCGTCCAGACGGCATCTATGTCACTTTCGGTGGCCAGACCGCGCTCTCGGTCGGTATCAAGATGAAGGACGAGTTCGAAGGACTGGGCGTCAAGGTGCTGGGTACGCCCATCCAGACCATCATCACGACAGAGGATCGCGAGCTGTTCGCGAACGCCATGGCCGAGATCGGCGAGCACTGTGCCGAGTCCGCCTCTGCTGTCAACATCCCCGAGTGCACGGCCGCTGCAGCAAAGATCGGCTATCCCGTTATCGTCCGTGCGGCTTTCGCACTCGGCGGTCTGGGATCTGGCTTTGCGCAAAACGAGCAGGAGCTTGTCGAGCTCTGCACAAAGGCCTTCGCCACCTCACCCCAGGTGCTCATCGAGAAGAGCATGAAGGGATGGAAAGAGATCGAGTACGAGGTCGTTCGTGACTGCAGGGACAACTGCATCACCGTCTGTAACATGGAGGTGGGTCGCCGACCCCTCGGCACCTTGGCCGAACTCTCCGACTTACCCTACTCTCTCCGCAGAACTTCGACCCGCTGGGTATCCATACTGGAGACTCCATCGTCGTTGCGCCATCGCAGACCCTGTCTGATGCAGATTACAACATGCTCCGAACCACCGCCATCAACGTCATTCGGCACCTCGGCGTTGTCGGAGAGTGCAACATCCAGTATGCGCTCAACCCGGACTCGCAGGAGTACTGCATCATCGAGGTCAACGCGCGTCTGTCCCGTTCATCCGCCCTTGCCTCCAAGGCAACCGGCTACCCACTGGCCTTCATTGCCGCCAAGCTCGGTCTCGGCATCCCGCTCAACGACATCAAGAACTCGGTCACAAAGGTCACGTCTGCCTGCTTCGAGCCTTCCCTCGACTACTGCGTCGTCAAGATCCCCAGATGGGACTTGAAGAAGTTCACCCGAGTTTCGACCGCGCTTAGCAGCAGCATGAAGTCTGTCGGAGAGGTCATGGCCATCGGCCGGACCTTTGAGGAGACTATCCAGAAGGCCATTCGTGCCATCGATTTCCAATTTGCCGGCTTCGGCCAGAACGAGTACGCCGAAGCCTCGGACGACAAGCTCGTCTTCGAGCTCGTCAACCCGTCAGACAAGCGAATCTTTGCCATCGCCAACGCCATGCACGCTGGCTACTCGGTGGAAAAGATCTGGGAGCTCACCAGGATCGACAAGTGGTTCCTTCGCAAGCTGGAGCACATTGTGACCATGGAGAAGAGGGTCTCGTGAGTGTGACTTCTGTAGTGCATCTCATTTGCAACGCTAACTCGCTTACGCCCCACCGCAGATCCTTCGGGTCCTCGTCTCAGCTTCCAAGCGATGTCGTCCGGTCCGCCAAGCAGATGGGCTTCTCCGATCGACAGCTTGCCAATTTGACTGGCTCGAACGAGTTTGCCATCCGTCGCCTGCGGCAGGAGATGGGCGTTGTTCCCTTCGTCAAGCAGATCGACACGGTAGCGGCCGAATTCCCAGCCTTCACCAACTATCTCTACATGACGTACTCGGCTGTCGAGAACGACGTCGACTTTGAGGACAAGGGTGTCATGGTGCTCGGCTCCGGTGTCTACCGCATCGGATCCTCCGTCGAGTTTGACTGGTGTGCGGTGCGTGCCATCCGCACCCTGCGCGAGCGCGGCTTCAAGACCGTCATGGTCAACTACAACCCAGAGACAGTCTCGACCGACTACGACGAGGCAGACCGACTCTACTTCGAAAACATCAGTCTCGAGACCATCCTCGACATCTACGAGATTGAGACGTCTTCCGGTGTCATCATCTCCATGGGAGGTCAGACGCCAAACAACATTGCCCTTCCGCTGCACCGACAGGGCGTCAAGATCTACGGCACCTCGCCAGAGATGATTGACACCGCCGAGAATCGCTACAAATTCTCGCGAATGCTCGACCAGATCGGCGTCGACCAGCCGCTCTGGAAGGAGCTGAGCACGCTTAAGGAGGCACACGCCTTTTGCGACAAGGTTGACTACCCTGTCCTTGTCCGACCCTCCTACGTCCTCTCCGGGGCTGCCATGAACGTCGTCTACTCCGCCGACGATCTCGACAACTACCTCACCCAGGCTGCCAACGTCTCGAAGGACCACCCCGTCGTCATCTCCAAGTACATCGAAGAGGCCAAGGAGATCGAGATGGACGCGGTTGCGAGAGACGGCAAGCTCGTCATGCACTACATCTGCGAGCACGTCGAGAACGCCGGTGTTCACTCGGGTGATGCCACCCTCATCCACCCGCCCCAGGACCTTGATCCGGTCACCATCCGGCGCATCGAGGAGGCGACGCAGAAGATCGGCAACGCACTCAACGTGACTGGACCTTTCAACATCCAGTTCATCGCCAAGAACAACGAGATCAAGGTCATCGAGTGCAACCTCCGAGCTGCGCGGTCCTGGCCTTTCGTCAGCAAGGTTACCGGGATCGATGCCATCGAGCTCGCGACCGATGTCATGATGGGCATGCCCGTGTCGCCATACCCGGAGGTCTCGATGCCCAAGGACTACGTCGGCATCAAGGTGCCACAGTTCAGTTTCAGCCGTCTCTCCGGTGCGGATCCCATCTCCGGTGTCGAGATGGCTTCCACGGGAGAGGTTGCATGCTTCGGCAAGGACAAGTACGAGGCATACATCAAGTCGCTCATCTCGACCGGCATCAAGATCCCAAAGAAGAACATCCTCTTCTCGATTGGGTCGTACAAGGAGAAGCTCGAGATGCTGCCGTCTGTCCAGAACTTGCACCGCGCGGGCTACAACATCTTCGCCACAGCCGGTACCGCCGACTTCATTCAGGAGCACGGCATCCCCGTCAAGTACCTTGAGGCTCTCGCTGCAGACGAGGATGGGTCGAGCAGCCAGAAGTCTGAGTACTCGCTGGATCAGCACATTGCCAACAACCTCATCGACTTCTACGTCAACCTGCCGTCCAAGAACAGGTACCGACGCCCGGCGAGCTACATGAGCAAGGGTTACCGCTCGCGACGAATGGCAGTCGACTTTGCTGTCCCGCTCCTGACCAACGTCAAGTGCGCCAAGCTCTTCATCGAGGCGCTCGTCCGCAAGCCAAGCTTCCAAATCTCGAACGTTGACTTCAAGTCGTCGCACCGGACCGTGCAGCTGCCTGGCTTCGTCAACATTGCCGCCTTCGTCCCTGGCACCGCTTCGGACATGGTACAAGCCACACAGGCGGCGTTGCGGGGCGGCTTCACGACGCTCCAGCTCGCGCCTCTGGACGCTGGTGCTTCCATCGAGGGTCCAGTCGCTTGCGACTATGCCTTCACGGTCTCGCCAAAGTCGGCTGCCGACTTGACGGACGACGTCATTGCTTCTGCACGCTCTCTCTTCATTTCCTTCGGTGACAAGTCGACGCCAGCACCTTCCGTTTCGACCATTGCTTCCCTCTTCTCGGCATGGCCGGCGGATAAGCCAATCATTACCGATGCCAAGCGCAACGACCTCGCATCCATCCTCCTGCTCGCTTCGCTGCATTCGCGAAGCATCCACGTCACGGGCATTTCCAGCCGAGACGATGTCGAGCTTATTGCGTTGAGCAAGGAGAAGGACTTGCAGGTCAGCTGCGACGTGGCAGTCTATTCGCTCTTCCTCTCGCAGGAGGACTTCCCGTCAGCATCGGTCCTCCCGACCAAGGCTGACCAGGAAGCGCTCTGGGCGAACCTGGAAGTCATCGACGCCTTCTCCGTCGGCAACATTCCTCACACTCTGGCTAAGCAGCTCGGCAAGTCCGTGTCGGTCGAGGCCGGCTACGAGGAAGCCCTTCTGCTCCTCCTCTCGGCAGTCGCAGACGGCAGGCTCAGCCTCGACCAGGTCACACAGCGCATCTCGAGCAACCCTCGCCGCATCTTCAATCTGCCTGAACAGGCAGACACGTATGTTGAAGTCGAGATCGACCGGCCTAACCAGGTCGCCAGGCATGGCTACTGGTCCCCGCTGGACGGCAAGACGAAGCTGTCGGGCGCCATCGACCGCGTGGTTCTCCGCGGCCAGGTCGCCTACCTCGAGTCGCAGACGACCGGCCGTGCGATCCCGCTCGGTCGAGACGTATCCGAGAGCTCAGCCTCCAGCACTATCACGCGGCGCAAATCTGCCCGCTTCTCCTTCACCTCGTCGTCTCAGCAGCGCCCGTCCATGGCTTCGATCACGTCCTCAACTGGCCAGCTCGGCTCGCAACAGGCTGTGCCGCAGGTCTTCGACAGCTTGCGCTCGCCGAAGGTCGCACAGTCTGCTCTCCCCGCTGCTTCGTCGTCCCTGCAGAAGTCGCTCATTGAGTCGACACCTGTCATGCAGACAGCCGCTCTGCAGGGCGCTCTCGGTGCCTCGGCCTACCCATACGCGGCGGCGATCCGCGTGCCCCACGACGCCGCTTTCTACCGACGCCACATCCTCTCGGTGCGGCAGTTCAACCGAGAGCACCTTCACACGCTCTTCAACATTGCCAACGAGCTCCGGATCCAGGTTGAGCGGGGTGTGCCGATCGAGATCCTGCGCGGCAAGGTGCTGTGCTCGCTCTTCTTCGAGGCGTCCACGCGGACGTCGGCATCGTTCGAGGCGGCGATGAACCGGCTCGGTGGCAAGGTCGTGTCTGTCAATGTTGACAGGTCCTCCATCACCAAGGGAGAATCTCTCGCCGACACGGTCAGGACCCTCGGCTGCTACGGCGACGCCATTGTCATTCGGCACCCAGAAGTTGGCTCGGTACAGACGGCGGCCAAGTTCTCGCCGGTGCCTATCATGAACGCTGGTGACGGATCAGGCGAGCACCCGACGCAGGCTCTTCTCGACGTCTTCTGCATTCGAGAAGGTATGTCTGCTCCATTTCCTCTTCTGCTTGCTTGGAAGCCTTTGCTCATTCTATTCCTCCCGTGTCCGCCCGCCCGCAGAGCTGGGAACGGTCAATGGCCTCACGGTGACGGTGGTCGGCGACCTGCTGTACGGTCGGACGGTGCACTCGCTCGTCCGCCTGCTCTCGCTCTACTCTGTCACGCTCAACTTTGTCTCGCCGCCCTCGCTGCCCATGCCGGACGCCGTCAAGAACGAGCTGCGCCGGGCAGGCGCCAACTTCCACGAGACGACCAACTTGGACAGCGTGATCCGCAAGACGGACGTGCTGTACGTGACGCGCGTGCAGCAGGAGCGCTTCAGCAGCCAGACCGAGTACGAGGCCGTCAAGGACGCCTACATTGTCGATAATCATGTGAGTTCCGGTCCCTCTCGATCCATACCTCACTGTACGAGGAAGACATGGTACTGATACGCACGGTCGACCGTTGACAGCTCCTCGCCAAGGCAAAGAGCAGCATGATTGTCATGCACCCTCTCCCGAGGAACGCCGAGATCGCGCCCGAAGTCGACTTTGACCTGCGCGCGAGCTACTTCCGCCAGATGCGGTACGGCCTGTTCGTCCGCATGGCGCTCCTCGCATCCGTGCTTGGCCCGTCCTTGGCGTAGGCAAACGTCGGGTTCTATCTGTGACGTAATTGCACCCCCTCGCTTAGACAGATTAGATGCCCGCTCTTCCTGATCTTCATCAATCGCTTGTTATCTGTCTAGTCCGCTATCCCGCATGCTTGCTACTCCGCATTATCATTATCACGCATTGTGTCCTTTGGCACCGCATAACGGGTCTTCCCTGTCTGTCCTCATGACCGTGCCCACCTTCTATCCGATGCAAAGCGTCTGTACCGTCACCGTGTCTGGTCACCATTTCCACTGCACATGTTGTGTTCTTTCATTGATGCACATCGCTATTGCATTACGGTCGTCCTTTCGACATGTCCACACGCCCTTACTGCCACAACAATACTACCAGGACGACCCCGCCGGCGTCCATGTTACACGTCTACCTCGCATCACTCGTCATAGTCCTCGTCTTCCTCCTTGGACGCCTTTGTCGTTATCGGTGCGGGCGCTTCTGCCATCTGCGCGTCCGCTGCTTGTGCGTCGTCGTAGTCCTCCTCCTGTTCGTCATCCTCGTCCTTCGCGCCATCACCAGGCCCAGGGCCCAGCAGGCTGCTTATGGGAATGGCAACTTTGCGGTCTGCTTCCTGTCCGAGTGCGAAAGGGGCCGGCGACGAGCTGTTTGAGGCTTTCCCCTTGCGGCCCGACGGCCCTGCTGCTGCGCTGCTACCCTTGGCAGCCCTCGCAGATGGGCCGGAGCGCCCGCGTTTCGCCCCGCCAGACCCGCTTTCTTCCAATCCGCCATCGGCCTCGCCTGGGTCTGGGATGGATTCGACGAGGTCTTTGAGGAAGTCGAGCGAGGAGGTGTTCTCGACGGCGCGCTTGCTGGGGAGACGGGAGACCCAGGGCGCCTCTCAGCAAGAGCTGGATATGGTATGAATGAGCAGGCACGGACGACGCACACGTGGTGCATGGAGACCTTCTTTGTGCTCTTTGCTCGTGCTTCTTTTTCTATCGCCTCGACCATCTCGCGGAGGAACAGCTCGGTCGCTTTGGCTGTGGGCAAACGACGCGGGGGGAAGTGGCAGATCAGACAAGGTAACAATAGCAATATCAGCTTATCGCGGGCGTGTTTGGGCATCTCCATCGGGCGCAACCGTACTTACCCATGACGACGGGGCTTGCGGTGGCTACTTTGCCAATGTCGTCTTCTGTCTGCATGATGCGCTGCGGGAGCGGTACAAGCAAAAGGCGTCAGCATGCCGGCGGTCCGCAGCAAGCCTTGCATGCAGGTACAGTGTTGACGTGGGGCGCACCTTTACACTGCGCAGCGGGAGAAGAGCGCGTCAAGGGAGAGAGCAGGAGGTCCGTCAGTCTCCCGCAGTGCCCGCCTGAGCAAAGGACACACACGCACCGAGCAGCAGGCAGGACAGATCCTTTCGTCAGTCGTTTCGGTGGCATCCTGGCAGGGGTTGTGCTCTTTTCCTCTCAAGCTGCTGTTGCTGTTACTGTCCTGGAGAAGGCGGGTATTGGCTGGCTCTTGCCTCGCTGCTCCGGGGGCCTTCTGTGACTTGTGAGGAGAGAAGGGATGGACTGCGACAGTCTGAGACTGCCAGTAGCAACAGTCTGCAGTGCTCAAGGCGGAAGCAGGGACTCGAGGAGGAGAGAGCCAGACACCGAGCAGCCGACCCCTATTTTCAGGGAGGGCCAGGGGAGGGGCGACAGGGGCAGCGGCAGCGGCAGGCCAGACCAGACGCGCCGAGAGCTGCGAGCGAGCTGCGAGCAGGACGCAGCCTTTCATCCTTCCCATCTCGAACACGCAGCAGCAGTGGAGCACAGTAAATGGCATGGGAGCGTCGCGGCAATGCTCGTCGTCGTGGAGGATCACCATCAGATGGGGCTGCTCAGGCTCACGCTCACACGGGGCCGGATGAGGATGAGGCTCCAGGTCGAACGTCGCGCACCGCCTCGAGCTCGCCAATCTCGCCGGACCACTGGCGAGGCGACAATGATGGCGATGCTCTCGCACTGGACATGATGTCCTCCTCTTCCTCTTCTTCTGCCAGTGCAGCTCGTCCACCGCCGAGCTCAATTGCTCGCACCACAGCAGCAGCAGTCAGCGGCACAGGCGCATCCTCCAGCATGACGATGAGTCTGCAGGCAGCCGAGCACAAGAGACTCTATGCAAAGTACATCACCACGGATGACGATCGTGAGCCCTCATCCCTGTGCTCGCTTGCTTTGCCGTCCCTCGAGCTGACTTCCTCGCACAGCTGCGGACCTTGCCACACGTGATGCGCTCATGGAGCGGTGGGAGGCACGGCTCCAGATGCACGCCGATAATGGTGCGAGTTAGCTCGACGCGAGCAGAATAGCAGCTGGTTGCATGTACATTGTAGCTGTGTCTGTCTTTGAAATCCGAGCTCGGGTTGTGTGCCCCCGTCGCTGTGTCGGTCTTGCTCG
The DNA here is from genome assembly GCA_008802785.1 of Symmetrospora coprosmae. Taxonomy (NCBI): domain Eukaryota; kingdom Fungi; phylum Basidiomycota; class Cystobasidiomycetes; family Symmetrosporaceae; genus Symmetrospora; species Symmetrospora coprosmae. The sequence continues at coordinate 1,145 of VUYT01000011.1, read as the reverse complement.
TGGTGCTGCCCGCTGCCGGGCGCTCTCTGCATCTCCGTCAGACCAACTCCATCCCTCGTCCATTGAACGGACGGTCTCGGCAGCCAGCAAGGCAGCAACATTGGGTGCGTGCGTCTGAGCCCTTACGTATGACTCGCACTAGGCCGCCTGCTGCTGCTGCTGCTGTCGCCGCGGTGCTGCCGCCGTTGTCTGGCTGGCTGGCTGACGCCCTGCCCTCCGACCACCCACCCCCACAGACACACACACACACACACACAGACAGACACACACACACACACACACACACACACACACACACACACACACACGGCAAGCTTTCATTTACGCTGAAAGGCTGCTGCTCTAACCAAGCGGCGGCCCGAAGGCTTCTGGATCTCAAGACCCGGTCGAGCCCGGGGACGCGACTCAAGCAACTCCGACAACGCCCAACGCCGCGAGTGCACGCGTCAGCTGTGTCGCCGCATCGGCACATAATACGCAGCTCTCGCGCCTTACTGGCTCACTAGACAGCTCGTTGGGAGGGATCCCCTTTGCCGCGCGCCCCTTCTCCCGAGCCCGCGCGCGCCGACCCGATACCCTCCCACCTTGTGTCACAGTCTGAGCGTTTCGAACCTCCTTCGAACTTCCTGTCGAACTTCGAAGTTGGCCTCGAACCTAATTTCGAATTTCGAAGTTCAGAAGAACTTCGAAGTTGCCTCGCAGAAGCTTCCGAACTTCGACCCATCTTCATATGGATCTCGGAGGTGCCTTTCAGCCTTATCGGAACTTCCCGGGCCACAGCGAATCTTCCTTCATCTTCCTCGACCCTCCGCCGACGTTTCGAAGTTGGTTCAAACTTCGAACTTGGTTTCGAACTTCGAATCGAACTTCGAGACCCTTTCATGGGCTTCCCCCTTGTCACGCCTGGTTTCGGCTCACCTCCTCCGTCACGTCACTTCCGCACCACGTCCGACATCACGCCATCATGCCAAGCCATGTCCTTTATGTCCGACATTCCGTTTCGCCTCGACTCCGCTCCGAAGTTTGCTCAGATCTCGTCCTTTGTCTTGTTGTCGGCTATATAACCCTAGTCACGATGTTGTATCTTAGCTCTCCTTTCCTCGTGCTAAATTTCGTAAAGCCTCGCCTACACTATCCTCGTCTTG